>NXFV01001545.1:0-89041 GCA_002803225.1 Gamarada debralockiae | reverse complement strand
TCCATTTGTCGCTTGAATGGCCCCAAGCCCAGACGACCTCCCCCTCTTTACCCCGCTCCACAGAACACTCATCACTCCACATGTATTCCCGCCACTTCTTTGTCTTCCAATGGGCCCTACAACGACACCAGAGTAGCCTTTCAGCAGCTACTATTGGCGTAAGCTCTGGGCGCTTCTTTGCACGCCAATGTTTGAGGCCTTCAGCTATCGCAAGGTCGCGTATGTAGGAATCGGACATTTTGAGGCCTGTGGCCTCTCGACGTTGCTTGTAAGTCATTTTCGGGTGAAAGCGTAGGCATTGAAGCATGCGCCGACGAGCTCGGCTTGTGTACTTTAAGGGAGTACCACTGCGTGGCAAAGTATAGCCTTCATCGCGTATATGAATGGACTCCAAAGTCCTGCGTACAGCCCCCCGCGAATGGCCTAATTTGTCCTCGATCTCTTTGGGAGAATTGCCGGCTTTGCGTGCGCCCACAATCTGTCCCCTTTGGTAGGGAGATAGTTCAGTACCTCTATATCGTCGATTGCCATCAGTATCGCACAAAGGGGTTCGTTGTGGTGGCATAATGTGGTGTTGTAGTAGAAGGAAGGAAACGCGGTTCGCGAAAAAACGCGCTTTATGCACGTTTCGGCTCAAACTTCGGCTCGGTTACTGTAAGAGAGAAGAAGAGGTGACAAGATATGTATTTTCTCACCGCGCGATCACGTGCCAGTTTCAAGCACATGAAAGCGGACCTTTTGACATGTGCCGAGGACCACGCATTCCATCTCATCTTTTGTTCAAACCACAAGAAAACGCCTTCAATGTGCAAAATTTGAATTACATGTATCTTCTTTGGTAATTTAAGGAGTGTCATGCGAGTCCTAGCCACCACCTTATACCCATGAAGCCTACGAAACTCCCCGCATCGCGGTGACAGCTTCCCCACGACTTCTCCACACTATACACCCCGCAGCTCCCTCGAGGCCTTAAGATTTTCTCAAGATGGCCGCACAGTCAAAGATCAGCCTGCTGCCTCCCGACCGAACGATCAAGAGCATCATCTCCAAGCTCACGACCCTGTATCTCAAGCACCGAACCAAGATCTCTCGAACCGTCTACCTCACCCTATTCTTCGCCCTCCTCAATCGCATTCGATCTGCTATCGCGGAACAGAAAGCTACGGCCATAAGGCAAGCTGCTGCGAGAGAACGTGGATCTACAACTCTTGGAAAGGGTGATGCTACAAAGAGGCAGAAGGTGGAATTGAACAGGGAGTTCTTCAAGAACTTGTTCCGGCTGTTACGGATTTGCATACCAGGATGGAAGAGTAAAGAGTTGCGGCTGCTAATCAGCCATAGTATATTCTTGGTAGTCCGGACTTTGATCAGCTTGAAGGTTGCGGCAATGGACGGCGCATTGGTTTCAAGTTTGGTGAGGGGCAAAGGGAAGGATTTCTTGATTGGGATTGTATGGTGGATGATAATCGCTATTCCTGCAACATTCACGAATTCTATGGTACGCTCAAGTTCTGAAGATCTGGGAGCTTTGCTAACCTTCTAACACAGCTCTCTTATCACCAATGCAAACTCTCCCTACAATACCGCACACGGTTGACGAATTACATACACGAAAAATATCTCTCGAATATGACCTTCTACGCCTTGTCGGCTCTCGACGACCGGATAAAGAATGCCGATCAACTGATTACAGTGGACGTATCAAAATTTGCGAACAGTTTAGCTGAGTTGTATGGCAACTTAGCAAAACCGACTTTGGATATGTTGATTTACAACTACTCCTTGTCGAAAAGCGTTGGTGGAGAAGGTTGAAATCCCAGTCTTGATAACATGGAAATTCCAGATGCTAATTCCATATAGGACTATTTTTCATGTCTTTACTTGTACAATTATCAGCAAACGTTATGCGGGCGTTGACTCCTCCCTTCGGTAAATATGTGGCGGACGAGGCGCGGTTAGAAGGAGAATTCCGGTTTGAGCATTCGAGAGTAATAGACTACAGCGAAGAGATCGCGTTGTACAATGGTCATGAGGCAGAAAAGGATACACTGGATAAGGGATATTTCACTCTCATCAAGCACGTTAATTGTATGTACCTCCTCTCCCAAAGAAATATCTTGATGTCTCTAACGCTTTCCCCAGACATCCTGAGACGGCGTTTCACTCATGGGATAATGGAGGATTTCATCATCAAATATGTTTGGGGTGCTCTAGGGCTCGTCCTTTGCAGTGTTCCGGTATTCTTCAAAATTCCAGGAGCCACTGCCCAAACAATGGGCGACCGGACGGAGAGCTTTGTGACAAATCGACGATTACTTCTGTCAAGCTCAGATGCGTTTGGACGAGTCATGTTCTCATACAAGGAGGTCACGGAGTTGGCTGGATACACCTCTCGAGTGGCTACTCTACTAGATGTCATGGATGATATCAAATCTGGACGATTCGAGAAAACTCTCGTCTCGGATGAAGCCAGTGGAGAGCAGCTGGAGTTGATGAAAGGACGAGGAACGATCATCGAGAGCGAAGACATTGAGTTTATCAATGTGTAAGTCTTCAAGCTTCTCCCACTCAAGAATTTTGCTAATAACCCGTAGCCCCATCATCACACCCGGTGGAAGCGTCCTCGTCAAAGCACTCTCCTTCTCCATGAAACGAGGGGACCACGTCCTAGTTGTCGGGCCCAACGGCTGTGGCAAGTCCTCCTTATTCCGAATCCTCGGCGGTCTCTGGCCTGTCTACGGTGGGACCGTTAAAAAGCCACCTCTCTCACAAGTCTTCTACGTCCCTCAACGTCCATACCTCAGCTCGGGCTCACTCCGCCAACAAATCATATACCCAGACTCTGTCCGCATCATGCGCAGCAAGGGCATCACGGACTCAGACCTCCTAGCCATCCTCAAAATCCTCGATCTGGATCATCTCGTCGCATCATTCCCCGAGGGCTGGGATGCCGAAGCCGAATGGCGAGATGTGTTGTCTGGTGGACTGCAACAACGAGTCGCGATGGCTAGACTTTTTTACAACAGACCGAAATATGCGATCCTGGATGAATGTACGTCGAGTGTGACGCTCGAGATGGAGCAGATCATGTACGATCATGCGAAAGCTTTGGGTATCACGCTCATGACTGTTTCCCATCGAAGAAGCTTGTGGAAGTACCACAGCAAAATACTGCAGTTTGATGGACAGGGCAAGTATATATTTACGAAGTTGGATGCGGATCGGAGGTTGGAATTGGAGGATGAGAGGGAGGAGTTGGAATTGCAGCTTAGGCAGGTGCCGGAGATTGAGAGGCGGATTGAGGAGTTGAGCGCTACGTAATGATGATGTATATATCCTTCGAGCATTGGCGGCGTGTTGGGCAAGATCTTGAGATACAAGAATACAATTTTCTCTGAAATATACACTCTCAACAAAGATGAAAGAGCGTCTACTTCATAGAGACATCGTTCCTCCGTCAAAAGCCGACTCTCCATGGGAGCACTGTTCGTTTGATCACATCACAAGAACTGGATGAAGAGGATCAGGAGAAATTATTGCAAATGAAAGCTATTCAAATGGTATCAATATAACGCCATAAAAGGCCAGGATGCAGTAGCTTTTCCCCTTGAATGTTCAGAAACGCCCGAAATAATTCCTCAACTTGAAGGCCAGGTCCAGATAATACAGACCAAAAGTTCCACGCCCCGAAAATAAATCATCTCGAAACGTCCTCCTCGTACTTGTCATTGAAGCCCACTATTCTTCCATATCCAAATCTCGGGGTTCCAGTTCTCGTCCCAGCATCGAACAGCCATTGATATTCGTATCTCGTCATTCATGTCTCATTATCCGCCCCTTCGTCCAATGTATGCAACTCCTCCCCCCTCCACAAGTCTATTCTTGGCTCCATCGTCTTGCATCGAACCCATCAACCCCACTCACCCAAACCCCTTACGATGGAAGTTCAGCCGGCCCATAATGACCATGCTGAACACCCGCATATTTCTTCTGACTACCATCCATCTCATTCATCATCGGCTGATTCGGATTCAGGTTCATATTCGGATTTTGATCCTGTTGTTGCTGCTGTTGCATCATCAATTGCTGCTGATAATACTGCTGCGTCGGATACTGCGGACTGTATTGCTGGGGCTGGGGACTATACTGCGGCGGTATATAGCTATTCCTCTGACTTCCTCCACCTTGTTGCTGTTGTGCGTATGCTTCCGCCCATGCTGGTGGATAGTCCGGCTGCATGCCCATCCCTCCTGTCAACGGCGGACTCATTGGCGGGCTCCGTGGAGACATTGGGGGAGAAAGCGGTGGGCTGAATTGAGAGGCGGGGTTGGAGGGGTCGTAGGTGAGGCGCCGGTTCTGGTGGACTGCTTCCACGAGTTGGGACTTCACGACTAGGCGGGCGACGAGGGTGGCGAGTGCGTCTTTGAGGGTTTTCTTGACGAATTTGGTCATGAGGAAGTTGCACTTCATTTCGACGTCTTCCCTCAGATACAGTCCTGAAATTGGCGCGCCGACGCCAATCTCCACCGGTACGACTGGCTCATGCGGTAGATTCCCTCCAAGTGTCCATTTCTCCTTGATATCCAATCCCATAGGCGCATACACATGTGTCTGTAGACCGTGTGGCAAGTCATGGAAGCAAGCCTTGAAGTGTACCTTTCCAGTGATCATTCCGGCGGGAAGGTAAGAGACTTTGTCGGTGATCTGGTACCATTTGCAATGATATTCTTCGGGTGTAGCTTCGGGAGGAGGTTTGATGGGAACGCGCTCTTCGTGCGATGGGTTCAGATCAATCATCTCGAGATGGTCGTGGAGGGTTTCCATAACGGTCTCGCGGGTCACGCCCGCCGGAATCGGTGTGATCGTGGTGAAGACTGTGCGGGCCATTTTGCGACCGTTTGGACCTTCTCTCAATCCTTGACAGTCCTCAACCTCAAATTGTGCTTTGTTTCTTTGTCGCGCGATGATATTCGAGTTTGGATCGATGATTTTTGGCAGAGATGGATTGACTATTAGATGACGAAGGCGAACGCCATTCGAATTTGAGATATTTATTAGAGAAGGGGTACGAGGACTGGCTGACGTGAGAGCGGCATTGTCTGTATCCGCCAACTTGTGATCATCGTGCTCGCTGCGGGTTGGCTGACCCGAGAAGTTGGGGCTTGGGGTGACTTAGCTGATAAAGAATTGTCACTTGGAGGCGTCATTGATTCATCATTCCGTCAACAATATTGATGGAGAATCTATTTTTAGGTGGGAATGAGAAATTCCCAAAGAATAGTTTCTGAGGATATTTATTGCCAAAATAGATAATGAGTACTCGAACTGATGGAATTGATTCGTATCGCGAATTGCTACAAGGTGGTGGCGTATCCTCACTAGGGCGGCGTTGAGTAAATCTGCATGTTCATGCCCTTCGAAGTATTTCAAATAATATACTCCTCAAGTCGCCGAAAGATTACGAGGTCGGCGAGGCATTCAAGAAGACGACAACTGAAAGTTTGTTCGTCGTGGACATCTTCATGACACTTCTGCGTTCATTGACTACTATATTCATACGTATGAGTAGTAGTTCGTAAATCCACCATAAAGCAACGAAAAGTGGAGCCGCATTCAACAAAGCGGGAAGGGAAGTCTGGCGCCTTGTTTTCGACACTTTATCTCTACTTCTCTTTTCATCATCTTTCTTTACCCAACCTCGAAGTCGAAAGCCAGTGGCATTTCCATATCTTTGCAAATATTCAAAACAGCCTCGACAGTTCAACTCCTCATCCAGGCCAGGTACCTCCGTACCGCACGAGGGGTGGTTTCATGGGTGTTGGGTATCCGGTACTGAACGGTTTAGAGCCTTCAACATGTCATTCCATTGAAATTTCAAGCTACCAAATCAGGAATTTATTTGATCAGTCTTCAAATTTATTCCTTGAGTGCCATTCAGCCTCTCATTGTCGCCGATGCGTTGAAAGAAATTAAAATGAAGGTTTTATCGTTCCTTGGCCGCAATGGGCCGTCGAGGCCCGAGGTCTTTGTCTCATCCTCGACGCCTCGACTCCTTATGGCCAAGCTCTTCGGGAGAGCGAGTTGGGTAATTTCCCTGGCTTACAATAGCAATGCCAGAATAAGACTAAATGTTTTGAGGTGCCCAGTTGCACAGAGTTCGCAATTGAATCCCTTTCCAGCCTTTGTCATTGTCAAAATACAAGCACTTGTCCACCAAGCTGTACCAGATCTACGTACCCACGATTGCACCACTGCTAGAAACAGTCAAACCATTCCATCCATCTCTCATACTCAAAATGGCACCCAAAATGGCTGCTCCTTCTGCTCGAGGTGGTCGGGCGGACGAGCGAATCGAGGACTAGAAGTGGCAGAGCTGCTGATCCACTTGCCCTGGAGGGGGAACCTGGCGAAGTACTCCATACTACAACCCTAGGCACCACTACCGTCGACCTAGCCATCGCAGACATGCTCACGTTTCCCGCGGAGGCCCTCGTCAACACAGCAAACACACGCCTCAGGGGTAGTGCTGGACTAGATGGAGCAATTCACACCGCTGCAGGACCTCGACTCCTGGCTCATTTAATCGGGATTTTCCAGCCGGAGGCGCAACGATCGGTACCTACGAGAGCGGTGCCAATACCATTCGCTCTGCACGCCATTTCACACTATCGGCCCCGATTACCGGGGTGTTTGAATCTAGGGCGCAGAAGGGATTGCAAACACGATGCAGACGAGGTATACTAATATTGTCGCTGCGGCGGTCCAAATTGGGGCAAGGACTGTTGCGCTGCCGACCATCTCGACGAGTATATTTGCATTTCCCCGCGAGCACGCTGCAAAGGATTGCCATGATGGCGGTGCGCGAGTTTCTGACCGGGGATGGCGCCGGTCAATTTGAACGTGTCTCATTTTTGTTATGGCCAGCAGGAGGGGCGAGATGAGGTGCATTATACAACCAGGTTTGAGTAAGTTGCATTGTAGCCCAACCTGCAAGGAATCGTTGCTGACTTGAATCTCAGAGGCATGTTTGCTGCGGCTGAGCCAAAGCCTTCTCCCTTCCCTAAAAGAAAGACGGGAAAGAAACGAAAGGTTCAGGGATCACCTGGAGCTAATGAATTGCCACCCCTTATGGGCGAACCCGGAACAGCCCTCAGCACCACCACTCTCGGTACCAGGACCGTTAATATTGTGCGAGCAAATATAGTTACGTTTCCCTCCGAAGCAAGTACATATTTGCGAGCAATCTCTCCTCTCCTTTCTCTGTCGAGCAAAACTGACTAGAAAAATCTCAGTCGTTAGCCCATTCAATGATACCCTCCAGGGCGGCGACGGGGTCAATGGAGCAATTCATCCGGCAGCTGGGCCTGGCCTGCCCCGTGAAATCAACGACAACTTTGGAGGAGGGGGAGTGACTGACGCTGTCTATCCCACCGGTGCGCATAATATTCGCTCGGCCAAACACATCATTCACGCCATCAGTCCCGACAATGAGGCTGTGCTTCAATACGTGCAATGAGACATGCGTATAAGAACAGCTTAGAGCGTGCCGTAGCTCTAGGTACGTGGTCTATAGCGTTTCCGACCATCTCAATGGGCATTGAGGGGTATTCCGGGGAAACGGTGGCGCAAGAGGCTCTTGTTTATTGTATACAATTGGCTGAATAATAACCCAGACCAGGTGGATCGGGTGTCTGTGATAGGGGCGGTGGATGGAGAAAGTGAGGAGTTCTATATGAGAGACTTTGGGTAAGTAGGATTTGAATTCGACGGCTTCGACAGTTCGCTGATTATGAGCATAGAACCCTTATGGACTAGCCTTATCCAGACCCGGTGAATTTTCCTAAACGAGGAAAGCGCCGGAAGGCCCTACGAAAGCCACTAGGACAACGCGAACTTGAATCAGATACTTCTCGTGGTTCTGAAATCGGAGGCTTGCTTGATGGCAAATCCCGGCACGATAGGTTTATATTTGGTCCGAACAACGAAAATCTCCCGTCGAACTTTATGGGAGGCTTACAGCATATCGAGCACCCAGACGTGACAGGTTCACGCTTGGCCCTAACCATGACGACTATCTCATAGAATTCTCTTCCAGCTCTGGAAGTAAAAGAAAGCAGGAAGAGAAGCGGAAGGCGAAACGCTCTCCTGATCGTGGATCAGATGCTTCTGCTAGCCCTCCTATAAAGATAAGGCGTGAAGGAAATACTGAAGGGTCTGCACCATTGACCACGCCGGGCTCGCCAGGTGCAAACCTGGGAAGCTCCCCAGCAGGTGGTGCTATGATTCCGAAGCTTCACAATACGAGACCAAAAGTGAAAAAGGTGAAGAAAGTGACACCCACACCTCCGAACATGGAAGCGAAGAATCTGAGTCCGAACATGAAACCGAAAAAATTGAGTCTACAGACTCAAAGTCCAGCGAGACATTTGTCTCGTGGTCTTTGTCGAACCATGAGGAGCCTAAACCTCCATCAAAGCTGAAGGTTCAATGCAGAGCTATACTGCCTCCTGATGGGAAGAAGCGCCCTGAAGCAACCCAATGTGGCAGCTTTTTTAATACGGATTTCATGCCCAGTTCTAGTATTTTTACTATCGGCATCAACACCTGGGTGAGTAAATTTCCAGAGTAGTTTATTTCCCTTTTCGTGCATTTCCCGAGTTCTATTCCCGAGTTCTATTCCCGAGTTCTGCTCTGAAAGAGATGTCTTTTGAGTAAAAGGCTATCTCAGAGCTCCCGAAAGGCCTCTCTGCTCTGTCTTTCTTGCCGATTCAAGTATATACTAACTCCGAAATGTTACTGATCCCAATAGCAGCGACGTTGCTAGTGTTAATGAAGGGAATTGAGGGGAACGGAAAGTCGATTGAGAGATGCCAGCGAGACACTGGGGTGTACAGAGGGGAGAATTGAAAAGGACGAAAGTGACGTCACCAGTGATCTCAGAGCGCAGGCTTTTTCTTTTTTGTCTCTATTTACAATATATTGCTTAGCTTATTCCATTTTCAGAAGGGAGAGTTTCCTGGTTTTATGTAGACAACAGTCCTTCAACTTCGAGTGAATTGTGATTGGATCCTCATCGAACGAGGGTAGATACATAGTATGCCTGATTGATCAAGTCGTTCAAGTGTTGGTCATCCGAAAAGGCAACGGGTAGAGGTTGAGAAGAAGCCCCATTGGTGCGAAGATCCGCCACCGCGTACGAAAGAAGCACGCAAATGTGTATTCGATAAGCGCGAAGATCTCATTTCTGGCAAGCAGGCGTTCCAAAACAACTTGCTCTGTGTTCCAGATGTCGACCAACAACGCGTAAAACTGTGGAAGAGAAAAGCGCATGCACAACTTTCATCCAAGGCTTGAGTGGGTCAAAGTAGACCTCTCTCTAGATGACAGGAGGCTTTTTAGCAGCGCCCATCTCCGAGTAAGTGGGAAATATATATTTAATACCATTCCTCTCAACTTTTTGATAATTCCTCAGGTTTCCTTGCTTTATACGTACAGAATGTATCCCAAACGTTGATGCCGATCCTCGGTAGTTTAATTGGAACTGCCGATCTACCCAATGTTGACATGAAAGACCGCGCGGCCGGAGGATTTAGCCCCCTGTTCGCGGTGTCGTGATTCAGGCGGCCTCCCTGGCGACTGGATACAAAAAACTAGCCCAAACGGGCAATCCTCACCCAACTTGAACGCAATATTTCTCAACGAAAATACACTCGATTTTCGCAAAGAAAACAAGGGAACCCGAATACTAAACTGACCCTAAGCCCTAGTCCTAATCCTTACCCTCTAACCCTATTTTAAATCTAACCTTTGCCGTCACAAGTTCTAGCCAAGTCTTCGACAGATTAAGCGAGGGAAACCGTGACTAGGTACTCGAAGGTGCCAGAGCGTATCGAATCACGACCCTGTTCACGTACAACGGCATTGTGCCACATCACAACAGTGCCCCTAGAGGTGAAGCACTAAGAAATCCTTCAGGCAGCGACCCGAGAATGGCTGCGACTTACGTGATGTTCATTTAAGTATCGTCTCGACTCTTCGTTGAAGTCAACCAGAGTCGGGATGTCTGTCAATTGCCATATTGACGGGGAGCAAAAGGCTGCGGATTGGATTCATTCACCACCCGCATGATGCTGAATCGATATCGTCGTCCTCTCGTCCTCTCCCTTCTCCTTCTTCTCACATTTCTCTTCTTCTCCGCATTCTATTTCCAAAACGGCATGAGAAACCCCTCAGATTTAAGAAAGAAGAACAGAATAGCTGACTATTGGCTTGCAGACTCGCTGTCAAATTTATACCACAAGATCAGATTTCCTGGGTTCGATGGTGGCCAAGGCGACTCTCCTCCATCAGCCCCCTTCTCGTCATCCTCGATACCTCAATCCTCTACAACCACCAACATTCCAGACTCATGGCATAAGTCTCCTCAGGAGACGACGGTACCCGAAAGATTGGACAACAACAATGGCAATTTCAGCGCATTGAGAGGCTTGTGCAGCACAACCCAATGGACCCCAGGACTCTGGCTTCATTGTCACAGTACTTGTGGTTCAGGTCACACTTCAGTTTGCGGAGGACTCAATAATGCTAGGAACAGAATCCAGACATGTATGAGATATGCCATTGATGCAGGAGCTGGGCTCATTGTACCCTCTGTGACGACTCGCTCTGAGTCGCACTTGAAAGATACGGATGGCGGAAAGACAATATGTCCTAATTCATTTTGGGATGTAAAATATCTCAAATCCACGATGCAACAGCATTGTCCTCAGTTCGATCTACTGTTCTGTGATGATAGAGCGGGGATCAACAAGGTTCTTCAGGCTCCACACAGAGACTTTCTCGACAGTCCACACCACAAAGGAACTTTTCGGGAAGTGGTGGGCAATACTCTGGACAAGCACGGCATCAACTATGAAGGTATTCTTCGCGAACCGGTGGTCATCAACTTCGCGGACTCCTTGATGGGGTGGAGCTATTCGCACTCAGGAGAGCTGTTCACAATCCGCAAAGACTTGTACAAAGTTCTCCAATACAACCAGCAATTACTCAATATAAGCTATCAAATACTTGATCATCCTCAACTTGAAGATGGGCGATTCATTGGGTGAGTCTCTTGAGTCCAGTATAGAAGGGAGCAATGCTGACCAGGAAGGGTACATCTGCGAGGAGAAAAAGACTGGCCCGAGGATTTCGGGTCTGGAGAAGACCAAATGCGCCTTTACCGACAAGAGATTGAACGCATTCAGGCCTCTATGCCCAAAGAGATAAAAACAGTATACGTTAGCAGCGGCGACGCCGATGTGATCGAAACCTTCCGCGAGATACTCACACCCCTCGGCTACACAGTTCATGACAAATGGACCATTCTCGCAGACGACCAAGAATTGCTGGACCGGGTCAACAATCTACCGTTTGACCAGAAAGGAATTGTGGAGTATGAAACCCTCGTACACTCGGAGTACTTCTTAGGCCCTGCTATGTCATCTATGTCTTCACTGATTGCGTATGAGAGAACCATTGATGAGGAGGAGGATATCTTTACGACACATATTTTCCCTGGAAGTGTGCGGGATGAAGAGACAAGGTCGAGGACGTACCCCAATGCCCCGGCTATGATGGGCGATGAGACGACGAAGTTGATGGTTGTCAACCATTTCGATATGATGGACAACTTCCCTTGAGGACTGGTGATTCTACCATATTCCATCCTCTTCAGGAACTTCGGAATGAACAAATGAACCGATATTCTTCAGGCTTAAAGCTTATGCAGTAGTACAGTAATGAACGTTTGCCGGCGATTACCTAGTAATTCCGATTTTTGGAGAAAAGGAGGGGGAAAGGTTTTCCACATCTCTCTTAGTACATGCAAGAAAATATTTTCGCTACAACGAAAGATCACCTGATCCCACTTATGGGCTGATTTCCGCTCAATTCATTCCGCAAAACGCCACAAAACCTGCTTTAAAACAAATTAACTCTCTTCATTCTTGCTATTATTAGTCAATCCATCTCCCAAGTAGGTTTGGGAGGATAGTTTGTTCAAGGGTTGTGATGAGTTGCTTAAGCCGTTATGTCACCTGGAAAATAACGAATGTTGTATGATTTCTATTTATTGGGATGCTGGTTGATTCAAGGAATACTTATACTGTCTTTCTGGCCATGTCGAGTAGTAACATACCAATTACTTCTCGAACTTCAGGGTTTAATTCATTTCTATCAAAGCTCCAGCCGAACCATGGCACTTTCAAAAACGTGGACAATCATCATTCAATACACTCTTATCATTGTCATCAGTGCCGCAATAGCTGGCACTGTGGGAGGCGTAACCAGCAAGATCAATTCGTGGAAGTATAATAAAGAAGTTGCACCATCTGAGGCGGACAATTCCTCGACAACGCGGATGGAGCCACGGGCAGCGACGGTGGTGGTAGGGACGGCTTTTGTTGCTTGAGCCCTTTGAAATAGCGATTCAATGGTATTTCAAGAATTTGAAAATACGCATGCGAGCTTTAGACAGATATAAGTCAGATCTGCTTGATCGCAACAGATGGCGCTGGATGTTGACTGAAGTGTAGCAGTCATCTGAAACTCACCCAAGAGGCCAGCTCACTCCCGCCAACCCCCGAAACAAACAAATCACTATCCAGAACGCAGACATAGGAGTTGTTGAGGGGCAGAAGAGCGAAGTTTAAAACTAACATCATATAATCGGACACAGGACACGGCACCGAAAAACGAGAGGCTAATATTCTCTATACGCTCCCATGGAAATTCTCAAACCTACCCAGAGATCGATAGCAGTTAACTGATTCAAAATGACGGGTCTTCTTTCACTCGCTTTTCGCTGGCTCCGACGGAGGAACCTCCATCAATTCAATAAGCTCTCCAAATCCCTTCAACAAAGGACCCTTCCCCTCCTCTTCCCACAGCTCTAAGGACTTTGGCCCAATATTCCCAGTCCCAGCAGCTGTCATCACCTCCTCCATGCCCGGGCCGGCATACGCCAACATTGGTCGCGTCTCCACCACCCTCAGTTTCATTCCATTCAACGTTTGTTTCAAACTGCCACTGCTCACACTCCCTCCTTTGATCCCATAAGTGACAATCAACACGGGCTTGCCAATCCACTCGTTGTACAAATAGTCGATTGCATTCTTGACGCCGCCGGGCGTGCCAAAATTGTACTCAGGTGAAACGAAGACGTAGCCGTCGAAAGATGCCATGGCTGCAGACCACTTCCTGGAATGCTCGTGTTCGAATTGGCCGTAGGCGGGGACCATGGCAGGCATGATGCGCTCGTTGAAGACCGGAAGATTGAAAGTCGCAATGTCGAGGATCGAGATCTTTGGCTTGGGGGTAGCGGGAGAGTTGAGGAAAATCTTGTGCACAAAGCCCACGACTTCAGGGCCGGCGCGGATGGCTCGAGTGCTGGCGATGATGAGAGCCACTTTCTTTGGATTTGTGGTCGCCATTGTGTGATGATTTGGGGTTGGAATTTGGATGGTCTTGGGACTTTCGAGTGTTGAGGGAAACCCGGGGGTCTCGATTCTCGAAGAAGGGTCAAAGTAGTGGCAGCAAGAACTCGAGGTGATATCAACAGCGAAGACAGGCAGGCCAGCTGCTCTACTTATACCTGCGGTACTGGGATACGCGATTCAAGTGGCAGCAGGAAATAATGCACATCTCCGGAAATGAAGCCACCGCCATTGGTAAGAACATGTGCTGGTCTGAAGATTTTGAAACGAAATTTGAGGGAAAGGCTTTCCCTATTCAGATTTCACTGCGATCACTAAATCAACTTGCGATTGTGAGGCAATGAGCAGGCTCGGAATATAAACTTTCCATATGCCCCTTAATTAGGCGCATTTAATTATACATAAAAATCTTCTGTAAAAGCGCTTGACACAAGGCTTCGAACCCACTGTGGAGTCGGAATATTAAGTTTCCATATGCCCCTTAATTAGGTAACATTTAATTATGCATAATTATTTATTGCTAGAGTCCGCATGATGACTGATAACGTAACACGATCCTAAATCAATCAACAGTGGACTCTCCCTTTAATCATTCATACGCGCGTAAGAAGCAAAGATGGGAATGGCAATACTGTAAGATAGCTACCATATTTTGTTGGGGGGGCGCACAAATCATGTGGTGTGAGGTAACGTGACTTGAAATGATCTGTCAGGAAATGCTTATAGATGGAAAACCTCTCCTGACAGCATCATTAATCACATCAATACAGACATTAGTGAACACACTGAACTACCGCTGCCAACACCTCTGTTTCTGACATACGCCACTCTCGCCTCCACACGCGTGTGGTTGCAAGTGTAACACTAGAATAGAAACTAATAAAGGACACAGGGAACAGAAAATACGCACAGCTCAACCATAGATGGTTTTTAATTTCCTCCCCGTCTTGGAATGCCGGTTCCACAGATCCCATAATTGAGGCGTCGTCTACACCACGAGGAGATACACCAAAAGAAGGATAGCAGAAAAGAAAGTCCCGTACTAATGGGATATGGCCAACTCCCCTCCACAGACTCGTAGTATTCAATGACATACACGATGACAACAACGACTGCGAAACCTATCCATGTAAACGTGACGAGTGCTCCTTTGCGGTACATCACAGCCAAGGCGAGCTGGGTAATTCCAATCGCCCCCATGGCTACGGCTCTCAGCACGTATGTGACTGTGCTAATGGCATTGTCGCCCGAGGTGTTGAAGTCGTAGATGTAGAAGTAGTCCGGTTTTCCGTTGTCATAGTCATTCTCTTCCTTCGTGCAACCGTCTCCATGGCATCCCAGGGCAGCCTGCATGATACGGGGATCATCTAGTACACGCTAACATAGTAGAATGTGAAGACGAAGGGCCAAAACACGTAGTAATTCCGAATTGTGTATGATCTTTGAACCACGATGCGGAGCAGGTTGGGACCCACGAGTGGCAGCAGAAGGCTTCCGATGAACAAGACACCAGCAACGCCGAGGAAACCCTAGACGTATGAATTTGGGTTTGTGGAAGTGATGGCAGTGCTGTTGGCAATGGCTGACTCTTGCGCCAACTGACTTGCGAGCAATGCCAGTATAGCGGCGGTGGGCGATGGAGCTGCCGAGGGAGAGGTAGATGACGTGACTTGTCGGGCTGCGAGGCTAGTAGTACTTGCTGCAGCGTCGCTCGATGTTGAAGCTGATGCAGAGCTTGAGGAACCTGGCGGCCGGTGGTGGAAAAAGGTGTTGGGTCAGTAACTTGCATGCCCAGCAGCCCCTAGTCAACGCATTAGGAAGAATTTTGGCGAAGCTCCAGACGGCATCCTTACTGTAGCGAATGATAGAGGCACATAAATCGTCACTGCGTATGTCAATGTAGACATCTGTCGTGTTTGAGCCAGTTCGCGATGGCCCTTGATCTACAAGCAGTTAGTGCGCTGTTGGAATAGAAAGCATTAGAAAGAGAATTATCAGCGTGCATTGATCATCCACCCTTGTGGTCAAGTCCGCCACGCACTTGATTAGATATGCGAGATCCTTTCTTTCTCTTCCAAAAATTCGAGCTCGGCTGCTGAAGCATCGCCGGTCCTGCTGGGAATGATGGACAACAGCTCTCTTATGACAGAATGTACAATCACGTGCCGGAAGTGAAGATACGATTTTTATGCGAAATTATGCTTTCCCGATTTAGAAGGACCCTTGACCCCCTTCTTATTTTAACCTCTCACGCGTCTCTTTATACCCCCTTTTCAACTTTACCTACAAATATGCCTTCTGAACTAGTCACTGTACGCCGGGAAACTACTACAGAGAAGCGAAAGGAAGTATAGGCCTAGTATAAGGTTGGGAAGACCTATAGTAAGATTAGCCGGCTAGTAGACCTCACAAAACAAACTATCGCGGGGATTACATAACGAATTAAGAATCGAACTAGCAAAGACCGATTTTTAAACGCTAAACGCACTAGGGCCCCTCCGAAGTTAACTCCTAAAGGCAAAAGATACCTTCTCCGAACTACTACTAACGATACTTACGCCCCTCTTATAGTCCTTAAAACTCCTTCCAAATCAAGAAAGAAGCTATCGCGAAACCTAGTCCGACGCGTCCTAAAGAAGCATAGTAAAGCCCGCCGACGTATACACTATAAGCCCTACCTTTCGAAGAAGTATAAACGAAGACGCGTGATATTTAGATATATTAAAAAACGTCGGAATTGGCGTAGGGTTATCTAGTCTAATGAGTCAACCTTCGAGATAGGCTATAACAGCCGAAATTGTTAGGTTACAGTAGGAAAGGGCAAAGCATACTTAGATAAGAACTTGAAGCTATCTTTTAAGAGTAGGAGAACGAGTATAGGAGTCTAGGGATACTTTATAGACCTTACTTTAGGCCCTTTAGTTATCTTGCCAAAAGAGGCCCGAATGAACTAATAATAATATCTCGACAAGGTCTTAAAACTATATTTTATACCCTTCTACAAAAAGATATGAAGGAAATATAAGAAGGATATAGTAATACAAGAGGATAGGGCCAAATATTACTTATAAGCTTTGGCATAAGGTTATATGTCTTTCTTAGCCCCTATAATCGCCCGATCTATCCCCAATTAAGAATCTTTAGAAGATTTTGAAGGATAGAATCTCTTGGCAACGGCATAGGATCAGAAGTATTAAGGAAATAAAGGCAGCTCTACGTCAAGAATAGGCTAAAATTAGGGAAGATACACTCGATGCGCTAATGGAAAGTATACTACGAAGAATTAAGGAGATGTTGGACAACAAAGGGGGATCAACCAAGTACTAATAGAGCTTCAAATTGATACAATTTTCACTTGATTTGAGTGTGATTTGGTTGAGTTATATGCCTTCGAAGTGAACAGGGGTCTTCTCGCTTGCGTATCTTCACTTCCGGCACGTGATTGTACATACTCCAAGCCAAATGCTGCGCCTTTGACGCAGTCGTTCAAATGGCAGAGGTATTGAATTTTCTCAACTGACGGATTGCTTCACCCCGCAAATGACTGAGGATCGGTCAGCATTACTCGAGCTTCGAAAAGCCTAAAGACTTTCGGGGGAAGACAAATCGTTCATTGAATGAGGGGACAAGAGGTACATACTATTTTCATGACCTCGTCTGATGCTTGCTGTATGAATGCTGTTGTATCTCCAATGATCTGTTCAAACACTAGGAACAATGGAAGCAATGTATAGCAGTCATTTTGCTGATCCGATGTCAGCTTTTGCATGAAAGCAGAGACATCCTCAGAACCACCAAGTAAATGCTTCATACTTGTCAACAGGGGAGATATACGCACTGTGAGGGTTTCGGAGTTAGCATGTGCTCAAAGTGAGACGAGAAAGCATTGTAAGAGGTGATGTCTGGGGATAACTCTAAAGACATCCACATAAAGAGGACTTCGAGAGTAGGCCTCAGGCTACCTGCCAAGATCGGAACTATATTGCTGGAAATTACTTACTCCACGCAGGTGTTGTGCTGACAGTCATGAGAACCCTTCGAGGTTGGTTTGAGCACGATCATCTTGATAGAAGACTTCCACATAGTCGCTTGACGGTAGTTTGCTGTATCGCTCCCATAGAAAAGTGTCGAAGCCACCATGGTACATCGGGGCACCACGTTGCCAAGTGAAGTAAATGACGCTGTGTCGCGGAGGAAAATGCGTGATCACTGGGAAGTGAGGGCCTCGTCGACTAGAGTACGGTCTGTTTCGACAGCTTTTGCGAGGTTAGATCGATTTGTGAGAAGAGCACAGTCCGCACTTGCCTTTAGAAGGAAGATCTATCATGAATTTGGGGGCCGAAACAAGTGGACTCCCTTGGGCATCTTGCGGCCATATTTGTCATCGTTCCTTGGCAGTGGTCGCTTGTCACAGTGGTTCGTAATCTCGGCCACCTTGAACCTTTTGCATTTGCGGTCGGAGTCAGTGTGACAAAGAAACTGCTTTCTGAATTCGGGAATGAAAGTTGATCAACTCCGCATAGCTGTTCTGGTCGCTCGATACACCTATATGTGCACTCAGACATTGAACCCCACGCCTCCACGATTTCGATGGCAGCGGCATATCTCGGGAAAGATACAATAGCTTTGAGACGTCTGAGATTTGTAGCAAGTAATCTTCTACGCCAAGAGTAGAGGTCTGCCGACACCGGACTAGTGCTCAGGATACTAAATTGTCCCCCATTTAGCAAAGATATAAATTTCCAAGGATATTAATGCTCACCAAAGCTGCAAAGATGCCATGGAAGACTTGCGTGCGTCACTTAAAGTCATTCCAAGATTGACCAAGGATTGTCCAAAAGTAGTATCTTCTGCAAAACCAAAGCTAGTGGTGGAGCTTGGTGGCCCAAAATCCTGATACCAGAAAAATCCTTCCAATAATTCGACCTCCTTCTTTCTTTCCAGAGCCTTTAGATCTTTCTGGTAACGAGGAACGCGACTTCTCAGGCGCCCATCATCGCGTAAGCCAGGCGTGCTCTGAGCTTCGAGGTCTTGTCTGAGTCGTTCGAACATGGTGAAGTAAAACTTGTTGAAAGAACTCCACGACGAATAAAACTCATGGCGCAAACAAAATGAGACGCGATAGTGACAGTTTGAAAGCAAGAAAACCGAAGTCAAAATAGAAAGTGCGGGTGAGCAAGCACAAATGAGCTTTGTGCTGAGCAGACAAGGGACTCAAATCAATCTCAGCGACAGGGGCTGGGAAATGGGTGGCATCTTCGCGGACGCAAATCGGTATGAATGAGTTCCCCAAAAAATGGAGTCATCAAACAATGTCCCAGCTCTTGTTGGCTAACACACTGGCATCACCAACCTCAGCACCAACATCTCACCCCGCCGTTCACTTTTGGAGATGTTGATGCCAAGCTTTCAAAGCCAAATCCAAGAGAACAGCTGTGGCGGTCGCGCCTGAAATAGTACATGGACTGGCCTCCGGGTCAATTTGCAGCACCAACTTCTTTTGGGCCGCGATGGGATGACATTTCGTCCAATCTCAACCGTAGTCTCTCGGGGATAACGCCAAATGTGAATAAATAGAGTCAGAACAGTGTCCAATCATTACTGGTATGGATGCACGTCCAAAGTTTCGCACTTCCAAATTCAAATTGAGGGCCGAGTGTGAGATGGCGTTCGTGTAGCGTGTAGAGCAAATTAAATTTTGTTTGACGCGCATCGCGTGATAACGAAAACCAACTACTACATGTAAGCTGCGCCAACATGCAACCCTATTATTTATAACCCGGCCCGAAGCCGATCCTCTTCGGGCTTCATCTTCGTTTCGTGCATCTTTTCACTTCCCCGAAACTAGGCCCACTGCCCAGCCCTCTTTGCTTTGACGAAGTTTCTTATGCTTTTCCTGGTTGGCACTGTCTATTGATTAGCCAGTCCACCCAGCCGCCATGTTGCCAGTCCCTCCCACTCATAGTTGAAGGGGATATCCCCGAACGTCCCAAGAGTCACCGCTTTAAGAGTCGCGAGCAAAATTTTTTATGTGCCGTCTAATATGAGAACCCATCTGAAACACACCAAATACTTTGAATTTCTCTGAAAAAATTTAAATACCATAGTTGTCTTGGGCTTTTAGGCTAGAGTGTTGAGGTTATGCCCAGAGATTATGGGTGCATGGTTTAGATTCAATTCGCTGGTCCTTGGTTGAAGGGGCGAGAGGCGGATTCCTGGCAAGTGAGAACCCTCTTGGGCACCTAATAAAGTAAGGCACAATGAGACTCAACTCGCTTCCGACAATATTCTTTTCGATCTTCGGAAACTAGATGCATGATCTCTCCGAGGTGTTATAAATCACAATACTTCAACGGATTTGAACTCGAAAAGGCAACTTGGTATCTTCAACCGTCGGTGCTGCGTCACCTCTGCAGCCCTGCAAAGAAAGGATAATCATAGCCATTCCAGACTATCTAGTGATATGAACCGAAGAGCTCCGTCCTGGGACCTATTTTGTCTTTTCGCCTTCAGTTATAATAAATTCCTCCAGTGCTTTATTCAATTCGTCAGGTTTCTCCAACATAATCCAATGCCCGGCCTCCACATCCACAACCTTCAATCTACCCTCTTCTACGGCCATCGCCATGACCGCTTTTCCTTTCTGGGGTAGGCTTATTGGATCTTTCAAGCCCGCAACAAACAACGTATCCTGCTCTAGCTTTGCTTTGATCTCGCCTTTTTCAAGAAGCGCCTTTTCTTCAGCCACTCCAAGATTGGCAATTCCTCTACGATACCAGGTGAGGGATGGAGAATAGTTGTCCCCGAAGCTAGCATGGTGGTGAGCCTTGTCTTCTGGGGTGACGAAAGGTGCTAATTCCATCTTCTGGTCAGAAGAGATGAATTTCTTCATTGCCCCCGGGAAGGCCAAGGAAGTTTTCCAAGTCTCTGCGTCGCATGAGTATACCACATCGAAGAAAGACTCCCACTGTTCGCATGATTAGTGTTATTTTTCTGATCGAGTTTGTGGACAAGTTCCTGAAACCTCACGAAATATTACGCCGTTCGTTCTCTTCCCACCCGGATTTCAAGTCCCCAACCCAGGAGCCGAGAGCGTGACATTCCATGGAAAGAGACTGCAACTCACATGATCTCCAAGAAGCTTGTCCGTGTCTTCCTCAGTGAAGAACAACCAATATTCAAGCATCGGATAGCCTAACTCCTTCTCGGTCGCCTTGTTAATAGCATGGACATCTATCATTACTCCAGGTGGGCGGTACGGCACGCTGACAAAGGCATACTTCTGGAATCTTTCAGGGTAATAGGTCGCCAGCCGAGAAAGAGGGAACGTTCCCCAATCATGACCTATTCCAACGATAGGGGTCTTGATATCTTCGTGATCCAAGATCGCAATGATATCGGCCGCCATAATTGCTCCAATGTACGAGGAAGGTGAAGTGGGCTTGGAGGACCCTCCATAGCCCAGAAGGTCTGGCGCAACTATCCCGTAGCCTCGGGCCGTGAAATAGGGTATTTGATTGCGCCACTCGTAGGAAGTGCTGGGAAATCCATGGAGAAAGAGTAGGGTCTGCTTGGATGGTGAGGAGGGTGGATGGTGGATATAGGCATAAGTTGTACCGGATGGGAGTGTGAACGTTTTGTTAGGCATTGGGAAAGACATAGTCGATAGCGTTAAAGATATCACAAATTAAGAGAAGAACTGACTTAGTGAATCTTGAAAGTGCTTGACGGTTGGTTATTTCGCTCCAGCTTTGAAAGCAGATTCAGGGGACGAAGTCAAAATGTATCACCTATTGTTTCGCAAAGTGGATGCGCTGATTTTGAGAAGCTATCAACTCAAAGGCTCTTCCCTCGGAATACGTGCTTCATATGGTAGTAGTGAGGGGATTTATACCGAGGTAGGCTTGGCTGGGCACTGAAGCCTTCCTTATAGGTTGTCAGGATCCCAATGAGATTTAGCCGAAAGCGGGGAATGAGACTGCGAATCAGTGCATCCAGTTGAAGCTCTCAACGCATCTCGTGTCTTTAAGCCTCGAGTCCTACTGGGTCAATGATCAGGCTCTTTTCACCTGATCCAGCATTAAGTCATTTCTTAGTGATATATGTTCACAATGATCGGTTTCATGTCTTCAGCCTCGTTTAAAAATACGCCCGCCAGGGGTTCCGAGGAGTGCAGTGAGGCGAATGAACCGGGAGGAAATTCTGCCGAAATCTTACGGTTCACTCCCCATCGTATCTTTCGAAGCTTGAGCAACGGTAAGGCATCCATGGCTTGCGTGTTCTGCTTGGGCGTCGCGATATACGTTGTTACTGGATGGAAACATATGCGAGGTCGCTTTTCAAGAAGCGGGGTACCTCTGCACTATCCTTCCTATCAAGTGCCTTTGACTTTATCAGTACTTGGAATTCCAAAAACGGCCACAACACGATAGGGAAAGCCCACAGTGACACCAAGACTGCTACTTAATCCCGGATATTAGTCCCCAATAGGTGGAGATTGAGGGGCTTTGCAGTGAAAGGACGAGCAATACTATCTATCACATGCGCTCTTGGACAAGCCACAAACATATCCTCAACCAATCTCCTGTGTGTCTTTTAATATTGAAACAAAAACTGCCAATATTTGTTACAGGTTGCATATGCATGGTGTCTGTCATCACCTACCAAGGTTTCATTCCAAGACCGTAGCTTGGTATTGGGAAGATATAGATACAGTTCTTCAAGGTCACCTTTGAAGCTTTCCAAGACTTTCATCCTATTGGACTTCTTTTTCAAGTTTGCCTTTGCACCCAAAGAATAATCAAAATCAATTCAAGATGGAAGCCTTGCCAAAGACTTACAAAGCCGCCGTTTTCCAGAAAGCCAACGATCCGCTCACTATCGTTGACGTGGAGCTCAAGATGCCCAAACCTGGTGAGGTCTTGGTCAAAGTCCTCGCGGTTGGTAAGATATGTATAGAGTCGCTCCTAATAATGCGCTAACAGCTTCCAGGTGTCTGCCACTCCGATTCAATGGTTCAGGATGGAATGCTTGGGAACTCCTTTCCCATTGCCCCAGGTCACGAGATCATTGGCAATGTCGTTGCCATCGGTGACGGCGAACATAAGTGGAAGATTGGGGACAGAGTTGGTGGTCCATGGCACGGAGGTAACCAATGATTGGGTTCACTTGACAATTTGCTACTCGCTGACACTGGTGATTTAGGTCATGATCACACGTGTAAGAGCTGCCAACGTGGATTGTTCCAGATGTGTGAGAATGAGGCTGTCAACGGAGTCACTCGTGATGGAGGGTACGCGGAATACGTACTCCTCCGAACAGAGGCTGTCGTTCGCGTCCCGAATGACGTCAACCCTGTTGAATACGCACCTATTCTCTGCGCTGGAATCACGGTCTTCAATTCCATTCGCAAGCAGAACATTACCCTTGGCGAGCTAGTTGCTGTCCAAGGTCTCGGTGGACTTGGCCATCTGGCTGTTCAGTGTAAGACACCACCCCTGGACTAACTTCATATGATCTGACTTACGGAACTTGCCCTAGACGCGAACAAGCTCGGGTATACAGTTGTAGCCATGAGCAGCGGAGATTCCAAGCGCGATTTTGCCTCTCAGCTTGGCGCCCATCACTACATCGACACTTCGAAAGGCGATGTGAATCAGCAGCTCCAGAAACTGGGCGGAGCAGCTCTCATCGTCGCAACAGCTCCGAATCCTAAGGCGATTGGGCCTCTGACAGGCGGTCTCCAGGCTGGCGGTCATTTACTGGTTTTGTCCCCGTGCGGTATGATCGAGGTCAGCACTTACGACTTGATCCAGAAAGCTACTTCGGTGGCTGGATATCCTTCTGGCCATGCCCTTGACAGTGAAGAGGCCATAGCTTTCACGAAGCTTCATGATATCAAATGCTTGGTTGAACCATTCCCACTGAAAGACGCTCAGAAGGCATTTGAGCATATGATGAGCGGGAAAGTGAGATTCAGATGTGTCTTGGTTATGGACCAGTAGGAAATATGGAATGAGCAGTTTGCAAGGTTCAAGAAATTGAGCAATGAGTTTATCATGAAATGCAAGCAGTAAATTGATTTTCCTGATGAAAAGCGTACCTTGGTGTGCCTGAGCTACTCGGTGAAAGACTTGTGATCCAGGATCGAAAGAATCCAAGAACATCAAAGTAGCAAAGATAGCCCGTCCGAATACTGTGTCCTCCGAGACTTTCCAGGGACAGAATGATCTCCCATTGCGCAGTTCATCAAGGTGTTCTTTCGGCCACGCGACGAGATCCCATGTCGAGAGAATGGACTGTTCGGCAATAGTCCTGATCCTTTGACATGGCGAAAGCAATCCGCACTCTTCAGTGGGAACTGCAATCTTGATTGCTGCATACTTTCAGAAGCTATACATGATATTCAACGTCACATCTTGTGGTAATAACGCTGGAGGGCGATTGGGAACGGCGACGAAACTTGCAAAGCCAAGGCTGACACCTGCGAACGTATGATGAATACGCGACTGAGGACTTTACGTTGCTAATTGAACATTGTTGGATTTGTCGGACCCAAAATTCTGACGTGTTCAAGGATGCTTATTGGTTGATCAACTCAATCAAGGTGCATCAGAAGTGAGCGAGAAAGGGGGCTGGGATCCAATGAGCATGTCGGATATGGTGGGATAATGACGTGGTAATTAACAGGAAATTTATTGAATGAGTCGCTTATTCGAATATTGCATGATTCCAGAAAGCGAGATGTCGATGAAGTAAATTCACCCCTTTCTGCCTCGCTTATTCTCGCCAATTTCAAATTAAAACTGCTATCGCGGTCAATTTTTCAAAACAAATCAAAGATTTACTCCTCGCAACTCCTCGAAAACTTTTCTTTTACCACAGACCAACATTTTGCATCTCTTCACCTTGAAGAGTACAAATCTTGCCACTAGGCATCTTACAAAGAAACCTCGCCAAAACACCCTCGGTCAGTACTCTCTGGAATCTATTCACTTTAATCGATCTGAAACGGCTTCTGATATTTCCTCTCAACTTTCACAACTTGAACAAAATGGCGCCATGGACCGAGCCCCAAGAGATGGACGAGCTAGACTTGCCCCAGCTTCGACACCGGATGAGCGAATCATCGAGTAACGCACGTTTCTGCGAACCCAATGATGGCTTCATCGAGGTCATCAACGGTCCCAGCGACGATGAAGAAGGATATGGAGGATTGATTGCGGATATGAAGGAGAAAAATAAGCTTGATAAGAAGAGAGCTAAGACCAAGCGCAAGTCCAATGAGTAAGTTACCGACATTTTGGAAATGATGGAGCCATCTGCTGAACATAGAGGAGTTCCCAGATGGAGAAGCCTGAGCCCGCCAATGCCGATTCTCTGGCCCTCCCAAGCGCCCCAATTGATCCCATCATCCCTGCAACTCTGTCACGCCGTAAGAAGGGTCGCCATCATCCTGGTGGCTGGCACGTTCGTACGGCCATGGAGTCAAAGGCTGCTGAGAAGTTGATGTCGCTCATTGGCCCGGAAGTTGGAGACCTTACGCCAATCGTTACCATATTTATCGTAAGTACCCAATCCAATGTCTTTCTTTTGGACAGAGTACAGATTCTTCTACAGGCCGAAGCTCGACAGACAACCCTCCGACTCATCGCCGAAGGTCACAAGAGAACAGTTGAGGAGAGTCTGAAAGGAATTGTAGAAAAGCTTTATGGCAGCCCCTACTGCTTCGGAATTCACTACAACGGTGTCATACTTTCGGGCAAAAAGGCAACAGAGGAATCCGCGTGGGAGAAGGCTAGCCCGACGCCGGATGCTGTGTCAAGGGAAATGCTGGAGTTTGTGCTCGCATTGGTGGATAAGACGTTGGCTGCACCCAGTGGACAGGAAGTTCCTACAAATGGATGTGGAGAGCAGGTCCAAGGCGAGATGGGAGGTGCCATGGATGTGGACATGTTGTAAAGATGTCAGGGACACATGGGATGTCCAGATGCTCTCAACGAGGGGAATCGACCTGCTCTGGTATGACAAGGCGGGTTGGTATGGCGTAGCTTGCTCTTCGGTTCTTCGTGTTGGTAGACTTCGCATACATCGAAGCCTGGCCTTTCATTGAGCAAAGTTCATGTGACTGCTGGGGCAGATTCTTCTTCAAAGAAATACTTCGGTGATGCTCAGAGGTCCTGAAGGCGACAATTAAACAACTAGGGTGAATTAGTCAAGAAACGATGACGCCTCGGTCGTGTAACGAGAGAATGGGAAAATGCTAACGGACTTGCTGGGTGAGAGCTCCATTCGCAGTCTCATATTATCCAGCAAGACCGTGGAACTCATAATCGGAGCCCGGATGAAGTTATTCTTCCTCTTACATCCAGCTTCGATGACAAATCTTTAAAACTACGGTGATGAGACACTGTGTTGGTGACTCATACCGAAGCAGTCATACTGTCATAGGGCGCAGTAACCACAAGGACCTTAATTGTGCCCAAAACTTCCAAGGGCACATCTTACTTGGCAGAAACTATAGCCTATTGGAAAATTTTGCATCCGTGGGTGAAAAAGAAAATACTAAGCTCCAACACGTCGACTAGTCCTTCCCCGCAGATTCTTTGAGACCGAATGTGATCTTTACCGGTCAGGCATTGAATAGGTTGCGTGGAACGAGGTTCCACAAGCTCGCTCAACATCTCTACCATTAGCAGAAAGACCACAATACTACTCTACCTGTATTGTGAAATGCTCCTCGAAATGCTCTGTGAACAGAATGACGGCCAAACCTCGTTCTGACAAAACCGAAAGACAACCAAAAAAAAAAAAAAAAAATTTATGGTAACGACAATAGCACACATGATAATAAATCTGTTCATTTTTTGGCAACTTTTTATGCAGCGCATGCGAGGAGTCCTTACAGAGTCACAGAATCAATCGGACTCCTTCCACGACAAAGTCCCAAAGTCGTGAACGCTGAAGCAGCTCAGAACTCGAAGGTCTCCACTCACGTTAGGCCTTCCATCCAGGTCGAAGCACGACTGACTCACTTAAGCATCAGATTCGACTCTTTAACCGTGAAATTCGGGAGTCAAATTGGTCGATAGGTCCGACAAAGCCAGAACTTGCTGACCAAGCCTAGCACAGTTCCACCATCGTCTCTTGCGGCTCACATGCTCGTCCCGCCTTTTCAACCACATTTTTGATGAAAGCGGCGTAATATGACCCTTTTCTTTCCTTCACATTCCCTCGCAAACTCTTTCTCGTAGAGGAAAAATGCCCCGTTTAAGAAAATGATGGCCGCAAAAATTACCAATAGGGCGAATCCCCCTGCCGCTTCATCCTCGCTCATTGGGGGGTAGAACTCACCTAGATGCCGAATATCCGTTCTTGCCTTGTTGCCTTACAAATACATTTCGACTTTCCTTTGGACGCTATCTACGAATTCTGTTCTGCATTGTAAATACTATTTTCTTCTGGAGGTATATTATCCATGAAGCTCCCCTCGAGCTCCTTGTCCCTGTCGGATTTGCTTGTCACCTGTCCTTAAAATCTTACAGTATAAACTTTGTGGTTCGTTTGTTAGGTCTCACGCAGCGGGAGGCGCCTAAAAGCAGGGAACCCCTCACCAAATCAAAAAATGGGGAACGAATCCATCGAAGGCGAGAACTCCTCCAACCATACAGTCTGGACATCACAGGGAAAAGACGAGGAAGAAGCGAGGGAAGAGCTACCATCCATAGTACCTAAAGATCAGAATCATGAGATCCCGAATGGAGGGTTTAAGGCTTGGTTGCAGGTTCTAGGGAGCTTTCTCTTGTTCTTTAATTCTTGGTTCGTTCTACTCCTCTCTCGACGTCACGTGTATAGCACGTGTTTCACCATTTCCTCCTCTCATTCCCTGCTCAGTGGGTAGCGATGTGTATTTGGTGATTAACAATACCCAGGGGAATAGTCAATACCTTCGGCGTCTACCAAACCTACTACTCAGCGTCTCTTCCTGAATCCCCCTCAAACATATCCTGGATCGGCTCCATCCAAGCGTACCTCCTCCTCCTTGTGTCCATCGCAACTGGCCCCCTCTACGATGCAGGCTATTTCCGTGCTCTCATCTCAACCGGATCCTTCCTCATCGTTTTCGGCATGATGATGACATCCATCTGCACCTCTTACTGGCAAGTCATGCTTGCGCAAGCCGTTTGCGTAGGTGTAGGCTGCGGCTGCCTCTTCGTGCCTTCCGTCGCTATCGTGAGCACTTATTTCTCGACGAAGAAAGCTTTTGCCACGGGGATAGCGGCCGCAGGGAGCAGTCTGGGGGGAGTGCTGTACCCGATTTTGTTCCATAAGTTGCAGCCGCAGATTGGGTTTGGATGGGCGACGAGGGTGCTCGCTTTCATCATGCTCGGCACTCTCGCCGTCTCCTTATCCGTGATGCGGACGCGCATCCTTCCCGCACAAAAGAGAGCTCTCTGGGACCTTCCAGCTTTCAAAGAAGCGCCTTTTACGTTCTTCACGTTGGGCATGTTCTTTGGTTTCATGGGGTTGTATATTCCGTTCTTTTATGTGCAGAGTTACGCTATTGAGGAAAAGGTATGTTTTGCCAGAAAACCGGACGATATTAAGAGCACAGAGCACTTGCTGACAGCGAATAGATCATGACCGAGAATCTCGCATTTTACATGCTGAGTATTTTGAATGCGGCTTCCATATTCGGACGCATCATTCCCAACTTCATCGCCGACAGGACGGGACCACTAAACATCATCATACCTGGCACACTCGCGACTTCTATTTTGGGATTTGGATGGGTTGGAATTCACTCCACCGGCGGGCTAATAATTTTCTGCATACTGTACGGATTCTTCTCCGGATCATTCGTGTCGATTCCACCCACCGTTTTGGTCACACTATCACCGAGTATGGGAGTCGTGGGAACCAGGATTGGCATGTGTGTCGCGCTGGGCGGACTGGGACTTCTAATCGGTACACCAGTCGCTGGGCAACTGATCAAGCAGTCGAGCTTTGATGCCGCGATTTATTTCTGTGGTGCCGTGGTTGCATTGGGAGCGGCGTGTATGGTTGCTGCAAGGGTTTCGAAGACCGGGCCAAGATTGAAAGCGGTAGCGTGAGTCTGGAACATCATTGGAAGGCGTGAATTTTTAGGATGCAATATTTTGATAGATATAGAATGTATATTTAGAAATATTGCGATCATTGTCGCTATTTGTATGATGTGAGGAGAGAACTATAAACTTGCTTTCCCTTGTGGCTCGAAAGGAAGGAAAACGACCAACAGCCCGGCAGCGATGAACAAGGCACCGCTAGTGTACACTGGTGCTGCAGTCTGCAGATTTGCAAACATCGCGATAATGGGCTATCGTATTCGTCAATACTCTGTAGCTGTTGAAGCGAGTAGATAAATGGATGAGAACTTACTGCCATAATCCCAAAAATCCTGTTAGTGCTGGCCGTCAACGCATTCCCCGTCCCTCTATCTTTAGTGGGAAAGATCTCGGGCGTGTACGCATAGAGGACTGCGTACATAATATTTGCGAAGAAATTATAGGCGCAGTTCCAACCCAGAAGAGCATTGCTTGTTTTCGCCGTCGTCGTGGCATATAAGAACACCCCAGTCAAGATCGTGGACACTGCCAAAGCGCCTTTGCGGCCGAAGCGAGGGATTTCGACTAAAAAGCCGCCAAGTAAGGCCCCAGGGACACCGAGTACGGCAATTATAAGTGAGTTGCGGTACGTTATGTAGGTGCTGCCATCATGGAACTTGGCGCCGCGAGTGGCTTGGATATAGGGGAGGAAGGCGTTGTAGAGGGGGAATCCGAGACCTGGAGAGGGATGTGGTTAGTAGGAGGGAGGGAAAGGGACTGGGTTTGGATCAGACATACCGATCAATCCCCATACAGTCATGATCATTGACGTGCTGAAAGCTAGCTTCTTGCTTGCGAAGAGTGCGCGAACGTGTGTCAGATTCAGCTTCTCGAGTTTGCGCTTCAGTGCTGCTGCTGCATCCGTTTGTGTGCCAGTTCCGAGAGGATCGCAAGCTTGGAGGTTCTCGATGGTTACTGCTTCAAGTCAGAGGCCTCTGAAGTCCTCGACGCAAGGGTGACTCACGATCAGATGACTTCCCATTTCTCCTAGCAACTTCATGTACAATCCTGACTGCATCCTCATCACGTCCTTTCCCCATTAGATATTTCGGAGACTCGTAAATCGTGAAAAGCGCAAAGCGAATAAAGAACTCAACCATGGAGATTCCACCCATAGCAATAACGAAATATCTCCATCCCATGTTATCGGCCCGGTGACAGACGGTGTCCTCTTGGCAGGTGAGATTTCCCAGAATTGGCCAAGCGATCAAGGTGGCTACTACTTGAGCAATGGCCCAGTCCACGGACAAAACCGTGAGGAGGTATTGATGCGAGCCTGGGAGAAATTCGAGAAACACTGCTGAGTCAACTGGGAGATTGCCACCAACCCCAAAACTCCACAAGGCGGCAAAACAACCGATCGCTGCGAAGTTTGGGGATCCGGCTGCGATGAGACCAAAGACAGCGGTAATACCTAGTGTCAAGTTGAAGCCCCATTTTCGACCGAAGATGTCGCAGCCGAATCCCCAGAACATAGCACCAGCTAGGAGGCCGATGTTTTGAGCCAACGAGAGAAGGGGAGGGCGTGATGGTGAGAACTCGTTGGTGATTGGAGTGACTGGTAGTGTCAGCGAGAAAGATAATGATACAGCGGATAACTTACAGATGAGGGACGTGACGATAGGCCAAAGATTGTCATTTGCCCACCCGAAGCCGACGACGATGAAGAGCTGCCATTGATACCATCCCATACCAATCTCTTGGATCTATTTAGGCCTCAGTGCACTGTCACATGTGGGAACTTGGGGGTACAAACAGCATGGTTCAAGACTCGGGCTTTCGCCTCGTAGACAGGATCAATTGTTCCTTTAGGAATTGCAGCAGCCTCGTCAAGAGCAGGCAGCGTCGTCTCTTCCTCCTTGGATTCGTTGTCATCACTCGTGACAGTCGTTTTGGCAACCGTGTTTATATTCTCAGTTCGTGACGTAGAATCATCACTTGTCATCATGGACAGAGGAGCTGAGTCTGACTTCGCCATTTTATGCTGCGGATGAACAATGAACGGATTTCGCTACTCATCGATAAAGCTGTATCGAAGTAAATCGCGGTCTTTTGAATGAGATGTATGTCAAGACGGACAGGCCGACGATGAAGGATGGTATCGTCATTGGGGAGCAGGAAGGTGTGATGGAGGACTAGCCATGACGGGGAAAGATTGGCGGGCTGTCCCCTGTTAAGCGCTTGCGTACATGGTGTTTTGAAGGTATTTTGTAATGTACAACGAGCATAAAGGTTTAGAGTACGACAGCACAAGAATAAAATAAGTAAAAGTTTAGAGAGGAAGTTAATAGAGAATAACCCGGAGAATAAATGATCGTCCTGGAGATTGATGGGAGATGTCAGGAAATAAGCTTAATTATTTTGGAGTGGTGGGGCCGAAAGTCACAAGCTTGTGGCTAAGACGGGGGCCAACGCAGGTTTCTACCATTCTACAATCAGTCTGTTTCTTGTCGTCGACCCACGATCAGCACCCGAATGTCCACAGATGAGACCGCGTTGGATCAGCACAGTGGAAACGCGACTCGACGAGAAGACTCGTGGTTGGTAGCAGAGTCTGCAGGCTCGCAGAAATGATGCAAAATAGGTCAAATTGGATGGGAGATAATTGCAGCCAAGGACTGAAGCCTCGTCGCAGAGTTGTAAAACAACGGCAGTGTTGATAGGAGAGAAGGAGGATGTGGTAGAGGAGTCTTTTCAGACCATTGTATTTGGATTAAGCTTCTCTCGAAGAAGGCATTTCTCCGACATCGAATATCGATCGCACAACTGCTGCCGACTGCGATTCACGTTGGTGGCGAGGATGGCTGGTGCCCTCTCAAATCTACTGTCTACGATTCCGCGAATTGCACCACGGGTGCTCAGCACTCCACGCCGCAGACACTGAAATATACATGCAATGAACAAGGAGGAAGTAGGAGGACGGCACATCCCGCGGCTACGATTTGCAACTGGTAGCTAACAGCCATACTGAGTGGAAACTCGTTGCTTCGACGATGTGCCTCAGTGAGGACGAGGCACGCGCCGCGGCTGTATGAGGTTCATCTTAAACAACAAAGTCTACTGCGAAGAATTGCAGGGCTGGTGACAATCCTGCGGAATCAGTCTACGTACTGGACGGGCCCCTTTCGAATGGCTGACGGTAGAGGCTAGATCTAGGATCACTCATCAACGACGTTTGACTCGGCAGGTGAATCGTCGACTTAGATACTCTGGTTTGGACTCTCCCTATCTGTTCTTTATCCCCTTAATATTACTAGACATGTTCGGATCCTTGGCATAGTGTGCTAAGCTTCTCATCCATCGTCAGACTTGCTCCATATCAATTCGGTCTCTGGCAAGTCGCTCACGACATGGTCCCTTCGCCCTCAAAATTTTCCGCTGCGGCTGTTATTGGGTATATTCTCTGGCTTTACAGTCCTCATCTGTTCTCTTCGGATCTCAAACAAACAAGATTCATCGACTAGCCTGACGTACCCCTCATAATACTGCCGTGTGGAGTATGATTTAGGCTAATTGACTGCCGCCGTACTGGTTCAGCCACCCATCCGACCGCTTCACAATAGCATATTTATATATTCTGCAAGGAACAATAATTGGTTAGCTGGTGTAAAATAGGCCAAAGCCAGGATAAAAGAGTAATGAGGGGTTGACCATCGGTGCGGGGAGTTTCCGCCCAATCAAGTCAGGTTCAACGAACAGCCGGAGAAACCTCTTTTCCATTCAATTTAAATTTCACTTCGAGAGCCATTGTTCGTGGTGGTAATTTTCAGGGCATAGTGTCTCTATGCATACACGACATGAGCTTGGAATTAGCCTGAAAATATCAGAGCAGATAACTAATCTGCGATGTCATCGTACTCGCCCGCAAAGCTAATTCAAGCTTTGGAACTACTATAAGATCGTGAAAATTCCAATTGAATCTTGGCGGAAGACACCACTCAAGCTTGAACTTCAGGCAGTCTCTCAGATCCCAGCAAGATGATGTCGCAGGTGTTGTCATTCCTGGTGTTAGTCCTCCAGCTCGCCAGCGCTGAGCTTCGCCCTCGCACAGCGACCCTTGGATGGGATCCAAACCTCCACTGGGTAGATACATGGGTTTCCATGCCGCAGCTCACAGAATTTACAAATTTACCTCCTCCACCTTTTGTAAGTCCTCTAGTCACCCTCTTGTGATATGCCTTCGCTGATCATGTCGACCTGTCGCAGAACGAGACCGAAGAAGTATTCTTCAATTCAACCATTCGCCAAACTCTTCACATGTCCATTGGGGCAAGCACGATCCGAATCCGAATTTCCAATGCATTCGGGCTAAACGACCTCCCTATCACCGCAGTCACGGTTGCCCTTCCATACCAAGGAGCAGCTGGCGCAAGTGCCATTCAACCCCAGACTCTCAAAACCGTCACTTTTAGCGGTAATACATCGTTCACAATACCCAATGGAGCACTTGCTGTTTCAGATCCAATCAACTTTGCGATCAAGCCGCAGTCGATGCTCGTAGTCACAATGTATCTGGCGAATGGACAACAAAGCAACTACATCACCTCCCATCCCGGAAGTCGTACGACTTCGTGGTTCTCATTCGGAAATTATGTTCTTGCGGCAAATATGACTGATCCTTCGACGCAGAGTGCTGCGCACTGGTGGGTGGTTCTTTCAGTATAATCACGTCACGTCGCTAACTCGTGTCTCAGGTTCTTCCTCAGTGCGGTGGAGGCTCTAGTTCCTCAGCAGTATTCTTCGTTCGCCATTGTTGGAGACAGCATTACTGACGGCCGAGAAAGTGACACAAACGGAAATGACCGGTGCGTACTTCGATTACCCTCTTTGCAAGCACAACTTACGATTTCTAGTTGGCCGGATCTCGTCCTTACAAGAATGCAAAACTACGGGCCAACCTCAAATATCGCGGTTCTGAATCAGGCTGCCGGAGGAAACCGCATATTGTACGACGGTCTCGGCCCCAACGCCCTCGGTCGTATCGATCGTGATGTGCTCGCGCAATCCGGAGTCAAATATGCAATGATTTTCGAAGGCGTAAACGACATTGGGGTTGCAGATCCAACACCAGCAAACCAAACCTTTACTGGAGATCGAATCATCCAAGCATACGAGCAAATCGTGGCTCGGGTCCACACTTTTGGAATTCCCATGTTTGCAGCGACAATCACGCCGTTTTGTGCCCCAAACGACACGATTCAGGCGTACTCGAATGCGCTCAGGGAGCAGACCCGACAGCGCGTCAACAAATGGATTCGGACTAGTGGGGTTTTTGATGAGGTTATTGACTTCGATGCCGTTGTGAGGGATCCTAAGAATGGGACGCAGCTCAATCCTCTCTACAACTCGGGAGACTATCTTCATCCAAATGAGCTTGGGTATCATGCGATGGCTAATGCGTTTCCACTTTCGATTTTCTTTGATAAATTATAGACCTATGCCAACTCTGTGGTGAACTGCAACTTGTCAGATAATGGAGAGGAGTAATAATTGTTAATAGAACGAAGTTAACTGCTATCTCACCAGGTTATCCTCAAGAGAATTTCAAGCACGTTCCGCGGGTCGCTCCTCGCCCTCGCGCATTCGCCCTTTGCCTCTTGATGATTCGGTTTCTGAGACCTGGGGCCGAATCGGGACAATCTTTTCCGAGAAGCATCCCACTTCCCCTATTGAATCCTTTTCGGCTGTCAGAGTTCAAACCTCACTCGCCTCCAGATTATAGCTCCGAACTGGACTGGTGAAGTGGCTTCCGCCCGTAAGATTTTTGCAACAGCTAATGTATAGAATGAGATGAGAAGCTGCGCTCGGAGAGTCACCGTAGCTTGATGCTCCGCGATTCCAGGCCGGGTGGTGGGGTAGTTTTATTAGCACTTCCGCTGGTCGCGACAGATGATAGCGCATATATGATCTGTTGACCCTTCGACAGTTCGATTATCGAGACTTGGCATTGAAATGAAGATAAGAACATGCGAGCTTCTTGTCATTCTTTGGATAATTAATAATTGGCTTTCAGTCGCTCAACGTACTTGCCAGCTCCGGGACTTCTCACAATCGATGAGCCCCAATACAGCAGTCGACCAAGATGCTCACTTCGATCGTACCAGAGAGCATGTAGGTGTCAACTCAACATATTTCGCCAGATATGAAATTTGGTCTCCTCAGCATCAAGAACCCCCACCACTCACGACAACGGCCCTCTCATACTCTCATATAGATCCTCAAACCCAATCGGCGCTAAAAGTCCTGCTAACCCTTCAAATCTGCCCTTTCCACTGGTTCCTGCAATCACACATCATCAGCTGCCATTCTCGAGACCACAACCAATACTGACCCACTCACGCTATAGCAACAAATGCTCTTCCCACCATCAATACCCTCACAATTCCTCAGCGTACTTACCTCTCCCTCCCCTGCATCGAATACACATGTTGTACCGGCCGCGGAACGCTTGACCCGTTGGGCGAGCAGCAGAAGGAGATTTCTTTTTGCAGTATCCTGCATAACCATAAGGACCTCACGTTTCGAAAAGAAACGGAAATAGAACAGTCTTCCATTTACTGCAATTTGATACGGCTTTGGAATTTCTCAATCTTGCCCAAAGTATTCGTCACATTTGAACTTTCAGAATCCCAGCATGAGCCTGTAGGTCCCCAATCCTACCAGGCCGAGCACAACTCAATCACCGCCATATTTCACGGTTTCCAACTTATACTCGATCCGCCTCACGGCTTTTACACCTACGAAGACACCATTTGCGGGAAAGTTGTCTTCTCGAGCTCGCACGAGGAAAGGTCAGCTGGGTCTACGTCTCCTTCCATAGCCGGGTCCACGCGCAAATCATAGATCAACAAGGACATCCTACAACCATAACAAAGAACCCCAATACTTCATAGACCGAACCACCGACAAAGAGGTGCTGATCCAGAATCACGTGAAAGTGTACGAAGGGCACGAGAAGATACATAAGAAGGTCCCATATGAATGGACGTTCAGATTCAGCTTCTAGGATGTCAGATGAGATCTCTGCTAGTTAGTTGCTATAGTGACGATTTCTTTACATATCTGTCGGGCTCTGGCGAACCCTCCCTCCTTAGATATTAATAAATTCATGATTTTGCCTCACAATATCGTCTGATTTAACACAGGAAGAAGCAGAGAATCTTGTCTAGTTGCCTGGCTCTGGGAAATACAGTTACATTAATCAGAGGGACGCATTTAGCAGCGTTAAGTATAAGGTTATGGCTATTCATAGCGAAATCGGACAGAGCGACTATATTCGGTGGAGACTGAATAAACAGCTGGGGTCCCTGCGACTGATTCTGGGGTCGGCCGATCAGGCGGTCGAAGTGTGCGCTGATGCTCTGGGTCTAGGTATTCCCATATATCCACGGCCTCCGCAAGAGCTTGAATGAACTCGATCCACTCGTCCCAATCATCCTGTGTCTTTAAAATAACCTCCGGCATATCTGTAGTATCCTGCGTCCTGTCCTGTGTCCTGCTCTACGTATAGTACGTAGGGGAATCGATATTGTCAAGTCCTTAACTGTGCGCAAAACCGAGACTCATAACTGTCGAATGGCAGTTCGATTGACTAAGAAAAGAAGAGCTATTGTACATTAAAAAGGGGCACTAGAACATAGCGTAGCAGCCTAAGGCACTACCCCCTGAGAGTGGCCCTGCGAGCTAGAGAAGATAGTAGTGGCTAGCCAGCCCAACCGGCTCTTTTATTCGCTTTATAGGCCCCATGCAACTTCCCCTTATTTCTTGACGTCAAAACGATCCAAGTCCATGACCTTGGCCCAGGCGGCCACAAAGTCGGCCACCATCTGGTCCTGCCCGCCAGCCTCGGCGTAGACCTCGGCGATGGCCCTCAATTCGGCGTGCGAGCCGAAGACGAGATCAGCGCGCGTAGCCGTCCACTTGTTCGCGCCCGTCGAGCGGTCTTTGCCGGTGAACAGCTCGCCGGTGGAATCGGAGGTCCACGCGGTGTTGATGTCGAGTAGATTCGTAAAGAAGTCGTTGGTGAGCTTGCCGGGCCTGGCAGTCAGGATGCCGTTGGAGGAGCCGTCGTAGTTGGCGTTGAGGGCGCGCATGCCGCCAACGAGTACCGTCATCTCAGGCGCCGTCAACGTCAGCTGCTGGGCTTTGTCAACGAGGAGCTCCTCAGTGCGGGCTAGCGACCAGCCCGAGCTGTTGCGGTAGTTGCGGAAGCCGTCGCCCTGCGGGTTGAGGTTCTCGAAATTGGCAATGTCTGTGTTGTCCTGGGTGGCGTCGACGCGGCCGACCGTGAATGGCACGGAGATTTTATTGTAGCCGGCGGCGGCGGCGGCGTTCTCGATGGCGGCATTTCCGCCAAGGACGATGATGTCAGCCAGGGAGACTTGCTTGCCGCCGTGGTTGCGTTGGTTGAAGTTGGTCTTGATCGTGGTCAACTGAACCCGGCGGTTAGTCTCAACGGCTGCAGGGACACGATGGACAGAAGGGGAAGGGGGACAAGACATACGGCGGATAGGACTGTCTGCAGCTGCTTGGGGTTGTTCACCGCCCACGAAGCCTGGGGCTGCAAAGCAATGCGGGCACCGTTGGCGCCGCCGCGCTTGTCGCCGCCGCGGAAGGTCGAGGCAGAACCCCAGGCCACCGAGACCAGGTTAGAAATGGTCATACCGGGGGCGGCAAGGATTTGTTTCTTTAGTTCGGCCTCGTCGTCAGCGGTGATGGGGGAGTAGGTCACGGTGGGGAGAGGATCCTGCCAGATAAAGCGCTGCTGGGGCACCTCCGGGCCGAGGTAGCGGGAGATGGGACCCATATCGCGGTGGAGGAGCTTGACTGTTGTTTCCATAGTAAGTCAAAATGAGGGGCCACGGCAGGAAGGGCTAGGGGGCTGGAGACTTACACCATGCGGCCGCAAAGGCATTAGTGAGAGCCTGGAAGTCATCTACCCAGGACTGAGCAATAGCGCTGAATATAGGATCATCGCGCAGGGCAAGGTCGCTGACCAGCATAGTCGCGTGGCGGAACGTCTTGTTGAAGGGGTCAGGGTAGCTAAGAGTGCTGTTGAGTGCCTCGAACTGAAGGGCGCCGGCGGGGCTTTTGACCAGAGTCCATGTGTTCTTAAAGAGGCTGTTCAGGTAGTCTAGCAAGAGCCCGAATCAGCACATGGGGCCGATAGGAGCGGGAAAAAAAGGGGGTGTCACCATTGCTCCATTTCGTTGGCGTCTTGGACCAAATGACTTCTAATCCGCTGGTGATAGTGTCATCAGCATTGCCAGTGCCAAAGCTGTTGGCCCAGCCGAAGTCCTGCTGCTCAAGGGGGGCGGCTTCCGGCACAGGGCCCAAGGCTAGAGCACAGGTCAGCATGGATGGTGTTTTCAGCGATCCGGGAGCACAGGGGAAATGCTCACTAGTGCTAGACGCGCCGTGCGTCTTGCCAAAGGCGTGGCCTCCGGCGATCAGAGCAACAGTCTCAGAGTCGTTCATGCCCATTCGACCGAAGGCCTCGCGAATGTCGAGGGCCGACGTCTTGGGGTCACCGTTGCCGTTGGGGCCCTGGGGGTTGACGTAGATGAGGCCCATGTGAGTGGCGGCAAGTGGCTCCTCTAAGTGGCTGGCGCGAGCGGCGAAGTCGGTGCTGCCGTTGTAGCGGATGTCGTTACCCTCAGGCACGAAGGTTGTCTCGGCGCCCCAGAAGACGCTCTCATCCGACTGCCACGTGTCGGGACGACCGGCGCCAAAGCCGAGGACCGGGAAGCCCATCTCCTCGAGGGCCGTGTTGCCGGCCAGGAGGATCAAGTCGGCCCACGAGATGGATTTGCCATACTTCATCTTGATGGGCCAGAGCAGGCGCCGTGCCTTGTCGAGATTGGCGTTGTCGGGCCAGCTGTTGAGCGGAGCGAAGCGTTGCTGACCCTACAAGAGAAATGACGGTTAGCCCTCAGCTCAGGGTTCGGGAATCGCGACATTGGCCCGAGACGACGAGTCAAGAACCGGCCGGAGCGTGGGAGTCGGGAGACAGGAGTCATACCATGCCACCACCACCACGTCCATCGACGGCGCGGTAGGTGCCCGCACTGTGCCAGGCTAAACGAATAAACAGACCGCCGTAGGTACCGAAGTCTGCCGGCCACCAAGGCTGAGATTGCGTCAACAAGGCCTTGATGTCTGACTTGAGCGCCGTGTCTGCATCGCGTTAGCTCCCCTACCCTGCATTCATGACTCAACACTCTGCACGCGACTTACAGTCCAACGTGGCGAAAGCGCTGGCATAGTCAAAGTTATCCCCAAGCGGGTTCTGCTCTGGTGAAAACTGCCGGAGCACATCCAGCCTCAGCTGACACGGCCACCAGTCGTGGCTCCGGGTGCCGGCGCCGGCTGCGTCGCTAATAGTCGCGCACTTGCCGAAAGAGTTGGCAAGCGTGGTGAGGGACGGCTCGTCCCCTCTCGCGAGCAAGAGATCTCGCTTATCGGCGCTGGCGAAGGGACAACCTTGGGCGGAGACGAGAGGCAGGAGCCCGATCAGCACGGACCAGATGGAGGGTGTCATGGCAGGAGGAGCAGGTAGTCTTGTAGATGGGACGACTGGGAGAGTCTGCCTGCGATCGGAGCCGACGAGGATGGGGAGGGAGAATGTCGTGTTTCGTGGCCAGCGCGCGACTTTTATACCCAACTTCTGCACAGACTGTCAGTGTGGAAGGTTTCTCAAAAACTTCCACCTAATCTTATTTACCACTTTTGTGGGAATAATTCTAAGCCAAGCCGAAGCCTGACGTGACCCAGGAGAACGAACAGCAAAGCGACAGGGCAGCAAAGAAGCCTGCAACCTGGGGCAGACATTAAGACAAAAGCGGCCCAAAACAGCAGCAGCAAGCGGGAGTGCCTTAGTAGAGGTTCGGCTGGCTGCGGAGATTTCAATAACCATTACCAATAATGCCCCGCCTGGCCAGGGTAAGGCAGACTCCAGGGGAAACCCTTGCGATTGCTGCCGTTTGAGTATCGGCCATTCCCGTGTAAAACCTGGGAGCCAAAAATGTAGATGTAGCTAGTGCTTTCAAACCTTTTTTCTAAGAATAGGAGGCAGCAGATCAACACCCCAGGAGCTGGTTGTTCGGTCCGAAGGTTATACAACGTATTTGACCAAATTGTTGTTTAAACACCAGCGGGAATAGGGGCAGTTTTGCTGTGTTTTTGGCCCGTGCCGTCCTTGCCCACAGCAATTTTTAAACAACAATTTGGGCGGATACGTAGGAGAGCCGTCGTTTCTTTAGATTAAAATGATTCAGGAATATTGACAGCCATTTACGCCCTCAAGAAAGCCAGAATTGTTTTATTTTTACATGGGCTTAATAGTAAAAGAATATGTCTTGCCTTTTAATTAAAACTCCACGGGGAAGTTGCCGGTTTAAGACATTATGCGCTACCAATGCCAAGCTTAACTAGTTCTACAATGCTTGGCAAGAAATGCCGAAAAAAAGAGAGGAAGTCCCATAGGAATTGTGGCGGTCACGCTAGGGAAAATGTGGCGCAAATGTGGAGAACTTTAAGCGAACTATCCCTTCGGTGTGGCGGGTGAGGATACGTGCCACCCCCTATTGTTATGGGACATCCCCCATCCCCTTGTAAGCATAGAATTCAGCGTAATTTTGTATACAACGCGCGCGTCGGAAGGCGTCGCTGGCAGTCGCTCCCCCTCCCCCCCACCAAAACCCCTCCTCCCCGAGCGGGGTTTAAAGGTTAATTTTTTTGTATGAAACCTGCTAATAAAATTTAACTTTAAACCAAGGAGTGGGGGAAGGGGGAGGGGTAGTATGCACTTGCAAGGAGTTAGGCAGGGAGATGTGGCTTCTTGAACAGGAAAAAGATCACGCGGCCGCACAACACTTTCCTTCCGAACAGAAGATTGGGATTAAAATGAATTCAAGACTGATTGCTCATGCACAATTATAAGGCCCTAACCAGACAACCTATTCCAAACTCCACCCACCCTGACATCCTTTGTACACCCGAAATTCGACATAAGTGATGTCGCCGTCCAAGAGCGATCACATATCCACTACCAGCATCAATCCGTACCCGACTGAAATGACGACGAGCAGTGTGATGACGCTGGCGGGAACGCCGCGGCTGATGAAATGCTTCACTTGGAGATATCTTTGGCCAGTCTGGGAGTCTTCCATCATAATCGCAGCTGTGACGCGATATCAATTTTTATTCGATAAGATTTGGCTGGGAAGTTGACTTACTCATGTTTGGGAATCCACTGGTCGGCAAGCCCATAGCTGCACTGCACATCAACGCACTTCCCATGACAAGCAGGTTTGCATGCGGCTCCTCCATATTTGCTCCCACGCTGTGTACCAGAGGTAAAATGATGAGAGCTGCGACCGTATGTGAGATGAAGGTCGCGACAACCAAGATCAAACTCGCAAAGACAGCCATCACCCCGTATAGCGAGAAACCTTCGACTCTGGCCGTGATTTCCTTTGCAATTTCGGGTAGAAGACCCGAAGAGGTGACAGCTTTACCGAGTGATAAGCCACCAGCAGCAAGAATGATGATGGTCCACAGGAAGTTGTTGAAATCTTCTTTCGTCAGGATTCCAGTCCCAAAGAAGAGGACAAGAGGAATGATTGCCACCACACCCATGTCGCCGAACAGCTTCTTCATCCGAGGGTCCTCGTTCACACACCACAGAACAATCGTGCCAAGTGTGACGAGAGTGATGAACCATTGCTTTCCAGTAAACCTGTCTCTTACTGGACGGATAGGTACAATATTCGTTCCTCGGGAAGGTTTGAAAGAGAACAATAGCAAGGCCCAAATGAGGAGAATGGCAACTATGCCAACCGGGATGGCGATGAAGAACCACACTCCCCAAGAGGGCGGAGGCTGCATGATCTCGAGAGCGACAATGTTTTGAGGGGATGCAATGGGAGAGAGCATACCGCCAATGTTCGAGGCGAGGGCAATGCCGAGAATGAGAGCCTTCGACATTTGGGAATCGGCAGGAAGGTTGCGTAGCATTGGCTGAATGATCGAGAAGCACAGAACTGGCGCAGCTACGTTGCTGATCCACATGCTTACAAACGCTGCCACGAACATGTTGGTGACAAGTACGGTGCGTGGTCTTGTTCCTGCTTTGCTGAGAACGAATGTTGCAACTCGTTTCGCGATGTCGTATTTAGACAGTGCGGCAGCGATTGTAAAGCCACCAAGAAGTAGCATAATGACTGGCGTCCACATGGCTGCGATGATGTATTTCGCTGCGGGTTTTGCTTCCAATCGACGGTGTGGCTCGTCGTCTGACTTGACAACTCTCAAGATCACACATAGGAATGGGATGAGTAAAGATGTGACGAAAAGAGGTATGACCTTCGGAATTAGCAATGAGCCATAACAGGGTTGCAAATTCACATACCTCAGTAGCCCACAATAAACTGACAAAGACAAGCATCGCCAGACAGTTCTGCTGCTCGGTTTCCTTCATGATTGGAACATAGAGCAGAATGAAGAATACCGCCACAATCAATATTAGAGTGTACATCGATGAGCTGAAAAGCCATGTAGGGCATCGGAATCTTCCGACAGGTGTTGAAATCTCCTTCATATCAGCAATATCGTCATCGTCGCCTTGTAGTCGAGCTTTCGCTGGATCGTTGTCGGTGCCAAGCAAGGTCCTTCGCAGTCCCATATTTGCAGCTTGTGCTTTGCGCTCAATTCCAATCATCTCACGCCATACTGTGTTCCTCTCCCAGACGACGTGCTCACGCAGGTGTAATCTCAGCTCTTTTTTCGCGAGGGCCACATCGCCTTGAGTGACAACTTCGGCATATGCCTTCTCAATCCTCGAAATGTTCTCCTCAATATGCTTCAGTGTCTCTGGACTAAATACATAGGCTGGCGTGACGTGTTCCTCGATGTACTTCGATTTCAGTTTCCGGTCCAAGATCTTGTCGTACTTTTTGAGTATTTTTGAGAATCCTGTCTTGTTCAATTGGACGAACGATTTCAATTCGCAAAGCTGGACGTAGAGATTGATAGCCCGTTTCTTCAACGTAATTCCAGGAGAATACAGAGCGGAAAATGCTTGCTCTGCGTAATCATCGTATGTTTGACTGTTTCGTCTAAACGATTTGCTGAATTCCGTAGAAGCTCTCATATCCTCCACTGACCCATCGTGTCCAGCGTTCGCATCATATGGTGTGCTTTTGCTTCGTTGTCCAGTTGTTGGTCTTGACTTGTGCAGAGGTGCATATTCGTCCTCCTCGTCATCGCTGTCCTCTATGGACCGACTCATTGTGCTCGTTCTCCTTGGCCTATTCATGAAACTTCTGAATATACTGCCCCGCCTCTCGCTGGTTCTGCTGCCTGTGGTAGGTCTAACATTGTCTCCTGCCCAATCAGTTGGGTCATGGCTTTCTGCCTCGTAAGACTCCACGTCTTTTAGAAACTCTGACACCTCGCCATATATTTCCAATTCCTTCAGTTGGTAGAACGATGATATCTTCTCCAATTCGACATCTAAGGCTTTCGAAAATTCAGGGTCGGGGTCTTTGAAGGATTGTATTAATGGAGAGTTTTCGGCATCTTGTGCTGGTGGCGCGCGGTGGATGTTCTTCTCGAGTTGATAGATTCTTGGCTGGGGGTCAGCATGAACACGATGACACTGAGACAGGGAAGGCGGGGAGATCGGTAACATACAGTTTCTTCAAATTGCTGTAGGCGATGTAATAACTGCTCCAGTCCGGGACAGCATTGAACTGGATACTGTGGGAGAACTTCATATCGTCTGCGGCGTCAAGCCTGTTGATCTTCTCCGCCCTCTTGGCTTGCCTATGTAAATCCTGAGCCTCTCTCTCCTTCTGCGCTTGTATGCCAGCGTAGTCAGCGAGTTCGTATTCGTCGAAATCCTTCAAAGTATGTCCGCTGCGTGCAATTGCGTTCCCTCCTCCTGCCAGCCTTGCCGAGGACTGAGTATCCGTATTGCTCGTCCGTGTCTCACGACTAGTATTTAGGGTAGAGGAGGGATTCGACGTCGAGGTCGAGGAGGCAATCTTGAAGATTTGAAAATGACAGTGCGAGTCACAGGTGCAGGCGACATAGAGTGGGGAGGTAAGCCTGATGGGGTCAGCGCAATCTAGCTCACCGGAAGGCTTCGAGGTCTAGGACAACTCAAGTTCCGATGATTCGGCAAACCTGGAGGAAAATCCGGGTCGTGGTACGGTCAGCAGACGTGACTTGTACAAAAAAAGCAATTCTATGAAACAGAATCCACTGTCGCGGTCCTATTTGACCGTGCTGACGATTCTGCCTTGATGATTGGTTGCGCGCTGAGTTCTGTGCCACAGCGAATTTCAAGAAAGGAACGATCTGCGACGTCACGTGGTATACCGCTGCACGAACTCTTAAAGATCTTTTTGCTTCACTTTTTCAACGACATATCTACGGTTCGAAATGACCAGTAAGGGTGAGTAGAAGGTCTTTTTCACTCACCTTCTACCGGCACAGTATTCCTTGCAGTGTGTTCGCGGCGCCACTCTGTATTCAGAAATCCTGAGCAGTGTCTTCGTACGTCTACTTTGAATCTCTTCATAGGACTGTACACATCAAGTTACTCTTCTCTACGAGCATTTTAGCAGTAAGAGAATGCTGTTTGTTTCTCATCACCGTCTTTGGTGTGCATCATTCCCTGTGCAAGGCTCTCCGTCGGATTGGATGCTCTGCAGCCAACTGCAAGCCTACATCACGGACCCAGGTCAATCCAAAAGTACCTTGCAGCTATCTCGCTTCTAAAAGGATCACCGAGGTGAACGCAAGGCTGTGGTTTCTGAAGCCTACACAAACGTATCGACTTCCTTCAGAAGTTCAGCATCTGTGTGTGCGACTACCCCCAACAAGGCACTTCATTCAAACACATTCAGTACTTCAGCAAGCCATTCAATGGCTTTCCAATGTGGCATATATGCTATAGAACCCCCAAGTGAGATATCATCGACAATTTCTCCTCGGCCCACCGTCTCGGCGTCTCGGGGGCGTACTCTCGCGGAATGTGAAGCACACTGAGAGCGGTTCATTCAGCTGTATGTTGTGGAAGACACAATATTGCCAGAAGCGAGGGCCGAGATGACGTCTCGATATCGCTTCCATGCAACGTAGGTTAATGTCATTACCCCTTGGAGACTGCCCGAGCCAAAGATATTCTGACAGTTATGCGATCTCAGGGAGCGGTAATACAAACGCAAAATCGATGCCCGGAAACTCGAGAAGAACACATGAAAGTCATGCGCCGGAAACAACTCAAGCGGATACTCGAAGACGAAAGAGAGTGAGTTCACTGTCAATGGGCGTCCTGTCCCGCCAGCGAAGATGAGCCTGTTTGTGCAGAGGAAGCAATTATCACAGGAGACAATTCTCGATGAACAGATGCCTGGGCCATTCTCTTCATCCCTGGCTTCACGATGCACCATAAACTGACTGATATACTAGAAACTCCTGCTTATATAATGTGCAGCACCTCCGGCGAACAAAAGACGACCAAGTCGATGATAGCGGCCTATCTGGGGATCTTTCTGCACAAAGGGCGGGCATCAATTCTTCAGGTGGTGTGAATGGGGCTTTGGACGAACTTCAAGGCCCTTCCTCGCATAATTCTTTGCGCCAAGAGGGCATTCCTGTAGAAATACTTGTAACTCGGTTCCTGCTAACCGATTCCGGCACTGTGAGCAGTTCTACTGAGCTCGACGCTTTGACAGATTTTGCTACCAAAGGAAGTACTTTGTATACTTGCTTGCTCTCCCTTGTACTGATCTCAGATCAGATGACCTGTTTACTGCGGAATGAGCCGATAAGTGTCCTCAGTTATGCCGAAGGACTGACGTGATCAATGGGTATAGGATCCCTCCCCACCATCTCCATCTCGTCAGCAACTTTCTTGGAACTGACCAGTCGTTTAATATCAGCGGTTCAAATTTCCTCCGGAGCAATACAACAAGCTTTACTCTTTATATATAGTATGAAACGGGAGAAGACATCGCTTTTACGAGAATCGTCGTCACAATTGACGCTGGAATTTTCGCCGGAATGGCGTAACTTTGAAGTTCTCACGGCTGCACTCTGTATGACCAATGAAGGTAAACCTCTCAGACAACTGCGTTTCGGGCTCTGAACTGAAATGAGCTATAGCGCTCAAGGAGAAACTACAGCCGCGGAGCACTTTGGCGGCAATAACTGAAACTATTGATGAAGGCACCAACTTTCCTGGTAGAGAGGACTACAGTTGGCTAGGCTCGGAGGCTATTTGTCCGTGATAGCAGAACAATGGAAACTTTGGAATCTCAAACTGAGAATGTTTTGGTCATTCTTGAAGGATTAATCAACGAAGCCCAGAAGATGTGCTTTGGAACGAAGCCGACCTTTGAAATCGCTTCCGAGTTCGCCTTGAGATACTCCAGGAACTTTTGTACCATTATTGTAGTCTTCACATGCCGCAACATTACTTGGAAGTCGTCTGTCCTCTCCATAACTGTCGGCATTCCTAGCCCACTGTCTCCGAATAGCCAAGAGAGCAAGCTTTCGCTGTTAGTCCGAGATATCATCTGTCTTTATCTCCCGACTGGTATCGTTGAGATAGAACACCGAGGAACCCTCTCCATCATCTCACGCTTTTCCCAATCCAGTCTTCTTCGGCAGCTCCCACGCCGCATCTCCCGGTGCTTGAGGAGGTCCTGGAGAATCCGGCAGCTCACATGCCGCATCTCCCTTTGCCTGAAGAGGCTTCGGAGTATTTAACAGCTCTCGCAGCTCCGGAAGCTTCACCGTTTAGGGGTGTCGCCGAATTTGGGATAGAAATTGCGACCCATGTGTGAACACCTTGACCGCCGCCATCAACCTCCAACAAACTTCTTGGAAACTCTCGCTTGCAGTAGCTTAGACGATGAGGCCCTGTTCTTCCGAGAGCATGGCTGGACCCTGCTTCACGACTAGGAGCTGAGGATCCCCGTCGTCCTGCGCGTTCAGGATGATCGACATAAGCTTTGATCAAATGCGGCTAAACGCAGATCTTGGAGATCTTGTTTAGGATAACTTTATTGAGCCCACCGTGGGCTCCTGATACATCATTAAGCAGTAACTGACTGATAGACTTAGGCCTTTGCGTGATACGCTTTCGAGCCCCCGATGGCTGTGAAAGCTCTTCCATGAAAATTCGGCGGTCAGATTAAGCTCAACCGCAATCGGGTAGTACTGCTTAGGAGCGATCTCCGGATCGGAATTTTTCAATATTTTTCAAACTTTTTCCAAGACTCGTCTGGTTGGCGCAACGCGCCTTTCTAGAGGAATCGATCGGCCTATGACTTAAACCTTGCGTTTTCCGAAAAGTACCTGGCCAAAGATCTGACAAAATCGCCCGAGTGGGCCGAGCTTGAGTAGCCTCACGACGATCACTTTTCAGCAAGATCTCTGTGCTGTCATCATTACCCTTTTTAAGTCTGTGGTTTGCGAAGTACTCGGAGGTGTGCCTGCATCATTTATTTCCATAAAATCTTTCTTGAGATTCGTCCATAGACACTCCCTGCGATAGGTCGAGATCTGCGTTTTGCTTACTATAAGCCCATTTTCAGACCCAAGACTCACTTGTCCTTTTCCATGTAGGTTCCGGGGATCACTTCCAAAGTTCCGACCCATTTACACGGACCACACATTTGAACATGATGCGAAGTACTCTGTAGAATGTACGTGTCCATTCATACGAAGGCATGTCGGAAATTGCTGCAACTGCGAAGTGGCGCGACCTGTTGTAAATGTCAGCATCGCAGTCGAGAAGTCTCTCAATTGGGTGCGTCTTGAGCACTTCGTATAAAAATATCCTTGCCTTGCGAATTGTGCTGGGATTCTTGGAAAAGTCTCTCAATCGGGTGCGTCTTGAGCACTTCGTATAAAATATCCTTGCCCTGCGACTTCTCATCGTAGAATTACGGGGGTTTGCTCCTAAATATGATGGAGATACTTCCTCCTGAGGCCTGACACTTTGATCTCACCAATCATCAAAGCTGTTGGAAGCTATCGGTACATGATCTTTGCTACGCATAATCTTCCTTCTTCGAAATGACAAAAAGCATCCCTAGGCCGCTGGCACCTCTGACTTGTTGACAACCCGTGTTTATTCTGAATTTTGAGTTGAGCTGGGCTGCAATTGTTGCAGGAACATTCCTTTTGACATCTGAATGGCCGTTGTTTATCATGATGAACAGCGTTTCAGAGACACAGCTAGTCTCTAGATTCGTACCAAATGGCTCTTCCGCTACTGTCACCTACGTCTGAGCCTCCCTCAAGCCTTTGGAGAAATGATATAAGCCTCCTGTCTCTGTATCGTGATATGGGCCTTTGATTGACTTCATCTTCCGCTTCAGAATTGATACCAATTGGTACCCACTTACCTTCAAGCTTCATCATACTCCTTATCCAATCCGTCTCCACAATCGCAAAAACCGCCATCATGCAACTTACACAACTCACACTCCTCTCCCTCCTCGCCACCACAACATCGGCCTCCTTCTTCTCCTGGGAATCCAACGCCTTGAAACAGAAATGCCAAGACTGGAAAGAATCCGTCCACAACGCCGAAATGGGCACTGCAGCAGCGATTGAGTCTGCTCAAGCACTCGTCTCAAAATACGAAAATGAATACGGCAAACGCTCTCCTCAGGGTTGGCAGTCTATCGTCAACTCTGCGACATCCTTTGCCAAATCAGTAGCTTCCTCTGCTGAGCAATACGGCACCGCAGTGGCAAGTCCATACACATCTGCCGCAGCATCAATGTGAGCAAATGCTCGAGGGATTTATCTCCTATTCTGTCACACTTCAAGAGGTCACTCCGAAAAAGCGACTCTGAACCCCTGAAATCCCTTTCAGCTCAGTCCCTTCCCTCATGAAGCTATGCTAACTCCAAGACTTCTAGTGCTTTAAGCGCCGATTCATACGCTGGGTCTGTAGCATCGTTCGCAACAGCAGAAGGCATGTATTCCTCAAATCTTCCTCAATTGAAAGATTGCTAACTTTCGAAATTCTAGCTTCTTCCGTCGTCAGTTCAGCACAATCTGTGGCAAGTAGCGCCGCTCAAGAGGGATCTACTGCTGGTTCTGGGGCAACATCTACTGCTTCCAGCGTCGTGTCTTCGGCTTTGAGCGTTGCTAGCAATGCTGCGAGTTCTGGGAATCCGAGGGCGTCTCAGGCAGTGAGCTCAGGGACTTCCGTTGCCAACAGTGCGGCTGCTCAGGCCGCCGTTGTGCCTTGGATGGGTGTCGTGGCCGGTGCACTTGTTGCTGCGATTGGGTTGTTGTAATGAGCTTGATAAAAGCGTGGCCGTGATTGATAGTGATAGATTGTTTGAGAATAGAATCGGGATTGTTGATCGTAATATAGTTAGATAACGCCTTCCCTAGATCACCACCATTGTCATGACTTAGATAGAAATGGACATGCCGGATTATATTAATGATGTTGGACAACAATGAATGGTCCTTCACCCCGAAAACCTTCGCAGCACTGGAGCGGCAATTCACTCTCATGCTATAACAGGAAAAGGAGTCCATCTCAGTAGAACATGGACGGCGCAAACATTTCTTCTTCCAAAACCACTTGCAATGTCATTTAGCATCGGTATCTCCTCCTCTCGGACCGGCGCGTCCCATTCCCAGGCCCGGCAGTCAATGTCTGTGACTCTGCCGAGTGGTCTCTAAATCCATGACTGTCGTGAAAATACCGACAAAGAAATCACATCGAGAACGAAGCTACAACCGTGGCTTAAGATTATAGGCCATCCAGAGTATCGGCGATAATAATTCATTAAAAAGATTCCCCAGACTTTTCTGCACTCTTCTGCCTTCAGTGTTTGATTGAAGGGTGCTTGGTTGGAATTCAAATCGCTTACTCCACTTCAATAACTGAATTCCCGGTTGTATTTCCTGGTAGCATCTCTCTGGCTTTTTGATGCTCGACCCACATTCTTGTAATGAGAGTATTGTTGTAAAAGGGTGCAGACCCTGCTAGTTGGCGTTTCTCAACAAGGACAACATTGAGATCATATGAGCCTTAGTAAAAGGCCCCACTAGTCAATAGGCTTGAGCCAGAAGAACTTCAAGAAGCATAGCACTTCTGTACCCCGCAACTCGAATAGCCTATAGACCACACGACGAATGAGTGAAGGGCGAGGGAAACGTGGAGAAACACGTGATATTCGGTGATTGGGCTTTGTCTCGGTGAAGGACCCCGACATGTCACTCCTAAGCTTGTACTATATATACAAATACAGTACCTCTCCTCATTAATCGATCCAGCTTAATCCAGAGTTGTGCTGCGAGAGGAGGGTTCTAATCGGCCGTTCTGACAGCTCGCCGCTTCTCACATCCAGATTCCCTACCCGACTTTCTTACTACCCTAGGATTTTTGACCATTCAACTTTGAATAGACCAAAAGCCTCGGTGATAGCAACCATGTCGTGAGTCCTCTCCATCGTCCCCATTGCAAGCTTGACTGATCTGAATCAGGAAACAATGGATGGTCGACCCCACTGGAGATTTCATCCCTTGGTTGCAATTACCCTCGAATCCTTCGTCCTCCCCAAACCCTCCTTCCCATAGTAATCCATCGGATAAACCCCACCATTCGCCATCGCCCAGTCGTCCTTCTGCCCCAGCACAATCAGCGCCTCATACGGCGTCAACAACGGCCGCGGAAAAGCATACCCCCAATCAATACTAAGTCGCGGACACGCAACCTGAACCCAGCACTCCACATCGTCCATCATCGCCAACTTCCCCGGGAAGATCTCGCTCAGCAACAAATTTATGTATGGAATGCCTTGCGCTCCGAGTTTTTGTTCGATCAGGTTCATGGTGTGTGGATTTCCTTGTCGGCCTAAGGAGCCTAGGATGAGGCCCCATTTTTTCGCTGACTTCGCAGAGGTGATGGCTTCGCGGCGTAGCATGTGCATTTCTTTGTGGTCGTAGCTCTCACGCGTGAGCTTTCGGGAATAGGGGTCGTAGCGGTAGGCTGGGATATCAGGGTTGTGTATCATTGCGCTTTCGAGGTGGAATCGTCCGTCCCCCAGATAGAGAATTATATCAACGCCATCTGTGGATGTCAATCGTGGTGATGTGCATCCAAGAATCTCCCCTTTGCTCAGGGGGGCGATCTGCGGAATCAATATATTGTATCCTGCTTTCTCCAATGGTGCTCGCACGCCGTGTAATGTGGCGTTGAATTGAATCGTCCCGACCATAGCGATTGTCTTTCCGGGAGAGAAATTCTTCTCCAGTGTAGCCAGCAGATGTGTGGTGTCAATACTTATGTCGACGAATACGTAGAGTGTTTTGATCTTCGTAACATCTACTGGGATCAGACACGAATGTGCGTAATGTACCAACAGATCACAGCCAAGGGCCCGCGCAGTATAGTCGTCAATGCAGCACGCTCCATACGTTACATCTCCCATTATGAGTGTTTCGATTCCAGGGCAGAATTGGGTGAGGATGTCTGAGATGGTGGTCGCGAAAAGTAGCAGACCTTCTGGCATCTGCAGAGCGACCTTCTTTGATCCATTTGTTCGTATGCGGTGGATGGTCTTGTGTATTTCAAAGGAGTAGTTCGAAGGGAGGAGGGCGATTGCGGCGTTGATGTCTGGATCGTTCAGGATTTCGGGAGGAACTTGGTTGAGGGTTCGTGGAGTTCTTCGCGGAGTCGAGACTAGTTGGTAGTGTCAGCATACGAAAAGGCCTTCGTTTGGAGTAGAAATACTTGTGACCGCGCCGCTGTCTTCAACAGACGTGTTTGCGCCGTTCCTCGACGCTACCTCTGCAGCTTGCCTCCTGCCAACGAATCGCTTCTTCGGCTGTCTTTGTGCTGCGGCTTCATGCCTCTCTTCTATATCTGCAGCTATTCCCAAGTCGACTTGAGCTCGATCGTCCTCCATTTTGAATGATCTTGGGGAGGTGAGAGGCAATAGTTGGTTGACAACAACTTTTTCCTACAAATTACCCCGCGATGTTGATAGTTACCTGCCTCGCAAATTTAATTTCGCACCCTTATGTCAACTTTCCCTTGTCACAATTCACTTCAAAAAATCCCGTATTTTCCATAATTGGAGAAAATTACCTACTGAGTGACTTCAAAGCTCAGCTGTGGCCTCCGCTTACTCCAATATTTCGAGTTCCTCATCCCCTCCTATTCTTCACTCGTAAGCTTCCTTACCAATATTTCCAATCATGAACGGCACTTGTCTTGGTTTCAATCCGTACACTGATGCACCTTTTACGCATGCCTTCTCATCACGTCGCCAACCTTGGCAGCAAGAAAGGCGTTGACGTTGCGAACTGCGAACTGCCGAATGACAAGTGTGTCCCTTGGACCGAACTGTCCGAGCCGGCCACCATAGGATCACTTGAATAGTAAGCTTTCCTTCGGGACCTCCTCCTGTCCTCTGCAAGACAGGGCGAAGCTGTAGCCCAATAGCTCCTCTCAACATCATAGCAGAGATCCATCTTTCACTTTCTTATATCTATCCTCAAAGCTCACATTTATCTCGATATCAATCTTCGGGAATCATACAGCCATGGACCCCTCCAGCCTAGCCGAGGTCGACAGCCTTGAAGCCATCGTGGTAATCGACAATGACCTCGACTTAATGTCTTGGGTCAAGCAGGACACCCTCAAAGTCGGCGGGAAATGGGATGATGTAGGAGTGAGCCTGTCAGCCAATGTGCAGTCACGTGGCGAGGTGAAGAAAGAGCTCGCCATGGAGGAAGTCTGTTGCGGTGCGCATGGTCTATCCATTATGCTTGTAAGACTACCTAGTGCACTCCAGAAGATGTAACTAATGAGAAATTGTTAGACAGCCACGAAAGGAAATGTCAAACATACGCTACTCTTCGACACAGGACCGGAGGACGATGCATGGGAGCGCAACGCAAAAAGATTAGGCATAGATCTGGCTTCAATTGAGATGATTCATCTCTCACATTGGCATCGCGATCATTCGGGTGGTATGCTTCGAGCCATCAAGATGATTTCCTCCGCCAAATTGTCTCTTCAAACTCCCTCCAAACCCGTGATCGTCGACCTGCATCCCACTCGTCCCGACTATCGCGGCTTCGTCTTGAAAGGCGAGCCGATATCCTTCCCAGCTGACCCCACTTGGGATGAAATTGAATCCGCAGGCGCTACCATAAATAGAAGCTCGGAGGCACACACTGTGCTTGACAACACGTTCCTGATTTCCGGATACATACCTGGTATCACACCTTATGAAACGGGCCTTGTGAATGGGCTTCAGTATTATTCCGATAAGGGGAGGTGGGAGAAAGATGCCGAGATTGCGGATGAAAGGTTCTTGATGGTAAATGTGAAGGGGAAGGGAATTGTCATGTTCACAGGTTGCAGCCACAGAGGTGTAGTCAACGCTTCGAAGGAGTCGGTTAATTTACTGGGAGGAAAAGTACCACTTCATGCTGTGGTTGGAGGATATCACCTTGCTGCGAACGATGACGTGAAAGTGAAGGATACTGTCAGAGATTTGAAGGCGCTGAACCCGAAGGTCTTGTTGCCGGGTCATTGTTCAGGGTGGAGGGTGAAGTTCGAGATTGAGAGGGAGATGCCTGGGCGTTTGGTACCTTGCTCTGTTGGGCATAGGTTGTCGTTTTGAACCCAGCACGAAGGATTAATGGGACTCCAGATAATATTTTGATGGGCTGTTTTCTCTGCTTCTCTTTCGTGGTTTTAGATACGCCATTGTCCTGAGGCTCCGTCTTTGTCACAGGAATCACCGGGAACGAATTGACATAGCTTTCATATTCCATGTGAGCTTTTCATGAGCATTACTATGTCATCTCCCAACCATATCTACATGTCGCGGGTTTCAGGGGTATCAAATACAAAAATATCAACTTGGTTGATCGGCCGACTGTCGTTTTCGGCACCGCCGCATTCCTCCAACCTCATATCTCTCATCATTTATTGCGTCTCCTTCTCATAGACCCTCTCCAGCACCTCCCTTTTAAGAGCGTCAACCTCTCCCGTCTTCCTCCTGAGCTGCACCCAGATCGTGAAAGGTCGCAGAGCATAGACATCGCCACCCACGCAACCAAGGACCCAAAATTCAATCCCAACAAATTCTTCATTCCAAATAACAGTCCTTTCGCATCAATCAAATCATGTCTCAACGGCCATGCCAAACCCTATTTAGAAAAGTTACTGGGTAACTCAATCGGATAAAATCCTTGGAACCCAATGCCACCACACATTCAACTTTTTGACGACCTGTGCTTTCTTGCTATCCTGTTTATTTCAGAATGTTTCGTCCGAAAAAGAGCCGCTTCCATTTATCCTACCGTTCCCACGAAATAGCGCAAAGCTAAATGACTTGGATCAAGCAGCTACACTCTCCATGGCTATCATTAACTACCTCTACCAGTATTCTGCGACTTGGACACATATGTTGAGAGCCAACATAAGATCTTTTCGCATCAAAATTTGACAGCAGCGCTCCAAAATGCCTTTCTACCTCTTTATTCATGCATTTATGTCAGACTGTTGGTTGAAGGAGCACTATACTAGGCTTGAAGGCAAAACGAGAAAGTGACGAATTGAGCTCTCCTGAAGAGCTCCTGGCATAATGTGACAGAACAGGATATGGGAGCAGTCCTAGTGCGAAGACGAAGACCAACGTGTTCCACGTATTTGACTGGGGTTCCACATTTCAGAGCGGCATATCCTCTCACTGTCATAAACGGCGAATCATCAATCATCTCCAAATGTTCGTTGATTCTTGAGCTATTCATTCAAACTGTGAATCGCTGAAACCCTCCTATAAAACCGGCGAATTCTTCCCACAGCTTACTACACAAGTACTGGTAATCCAAGAAAACTGCAAAATTCGAAAATTAATCTTGTTGAAAATCAAACTTCTAACCAACGAGGTGTACGGATATCCTTGGGGCTACATGCAACCTAGAGATCCCTTTCAAATATCAATCTCTAACCCCGGACGGGCGTGGACTCTCCCTTCAAGCAGTCATGGCAATCCTTGTATCGGGAGTAGGAGAAGAGTCCACCATTTACAGCAGATATAGACCGACCGGATTTATGGGCTGTTTGGCCACTTCAGACACCGGATCCGTATGAGAGTGGTTGGAGACGAGTATTAAAGGGTGGCATAGATAGGTAGTTTGAGAAATATCCTTTCTGCTACTGCCAGGAACGTGTCTCGATCGCCAAAATTCTGCCCACTTCAACCCCGAATAAGCTGCCACAAAATATATTAAAGTCAGTTTGCTCATGGGGTATACTTTACTACCCTCTGGATTCGAAGCTTAGCAAGTTTATATTGTTTTATAATAAGAGGACAGTTTGTGGTAAAACTGGAAAGGCAGCGACTTTTTAACGCCTTAGAATTAGGCGAGAGGTGTTCCTGGCCGCAAGCGGAAAAGGATAGTCGTTGAGTACTGTAGTACTCTGCCAAGCGACTTCGCTTCGAGCCGAAGGATTGCCCGGAGTCCGATACCTGCCGGAGTCCGCTAATCTCTGCCTAAATTTGCTAACTTACGTGAATTTTCAGGCTTCAGCATGGTATTTATGGTACTACAGCACCACCATATCGAGATTCTTCAAAATCTTCATACTCAACTACTACAACATCCACGAAGCCCATATTCACTCAAGATCCCAAACGATAGGTACTCAAAGCAACTTACCCGTCGCTGTCCAACGGCCACTGACCCCACACAGCTCTGAAGTCATCACGTTCTACCAACATGGCAAGCTCACGCTTCTCCCAATCGCGATCCCTCCTCATCACCGCCAGCGTGTTCGCAACAATCTTCATAGGATTCGGCATCAATGCCATCCTCCGGCCGGATAACGCCCTTGAGTTCTTCGAATTCCAAGCACTGGCCTCTACTGCGGACAAGAATCTTGTCGACGGCCTGATGATTGTCTACGGAGCCAGGGACATATTCATGGGCCTGGCCATCTATTCAGCCGCGTACTTCGGAAACCGCAAGTCATTAGGTTGGATTCTGATCGCTGGCAGTGGGGTGGCGTTTGTGGATGGCGCTGTCTGCCGGGCTTATGCGGGAAATGGAGAGTGGAACCACTGGAGCTATGCACCAATTCTGACAGCGGTCGGGACTGTGTTGCTCGGCGTTTTGGACAGGGTGTAGCAACTTTGTTGTAAAAAGGTTACGTGACTGAGATCCTCGATGGAAGAAAATGAGGCAGGATCATGAATCTTATAACAGTTAACAATTGCGAGCTACATACGAGTTGCAAGTGGTGATAAAATCGAGAGGAGTTTTGAGACCCGACTCCCATTGAAACTCTCCAGTCCTCCCATTCCTTTCACATTCATTTATCTATGTTGGACTTCCGGTTCCTTCGAAGGGCCGAGGCTTCTGTCTTGCGTTTCCATCTCTGCTGTTTGAATGCTTCCTTGTGCAAATGATTGATTTCATTGTCCAAAGACTTATGCTCAATAACGACTCTCAGTGTTTTTAGCGGTATAGGGCCAAATAGTACATATTGGCAATATTGCAATACAATATGGCTCTCCCCTATATTGGCAATATATAGTATAATATAATATAAAGTATTAGTGATCTAATATAGTATAGTTTAAGGCTTGTGATATTAGCAATACATCCCTAAACTGCTATATTCTAGGGGCTCGCTTAAGCGGCCTTTGTAACAGCTACAGGTAGCTGGAAGGCAACAGAAGGGATCACAGTATATCAGAGAAGTAGCAATTGGGGAAGAGAGACAATAGCAGTTGTATTCCTGAGCATTCGTACGATCTGATTTCCGAAAAACTCAAGCTTGCCCTTTTACAAGTAGGCTTAGCAAGCCGTACTTATACTTCACATAGCAGCTGTATTCACTGCTGACTCCGATTCCGAGCCTTCCGGGCTCCTGTAGGCTAAGATTACCCCGAGACTTACGTTAATGGGGCTTGTTTCTGGTCCCTCTGTTTTATTTTTAGGTCGGCTAAAGTTAGAGCTGACCGCTATAATTACGCATTGATAGAGCAGTCCCTGTAATGCCAGCACTTTGTTCGCCATACTCATTCACACAGGAGAATTTCGCACAGAGTCTCTAGTCAGCGGAAGGGATATCGGAAGGCAGCTGCCGCCCGCTTTTATAGTGGCCACTAGAGACACAAACGCCTACATTAATGCCTTGAAAGTTTCCACGGCCTTTCGTTTTATCTTCTCAAGGTTCACTTCCCCTCTATGGCTTGCCCTCCCATTACTGCGATTCGCTTCTCCTGGCAACTATTTTGAGGTGTTCTCCTGTACTGTAAGCTCATTCAAAAGAAAATCTCTTATCCCGACAACACCCTCACTCTTTTCTAATCCTTGGTGACAGCTAGACTTGATCTCTTCTCTTTAAAAGGCTTAAAGTTTAAGCTTTGTCTTTTAGTCTTCTATCTTCAGAGGATTCTCTCCTTATTTTTCTTTGTAGTGAAAATTGGTTGACAAGATCTAGGAGAAGTGATCCTAAATACATTGCCGGGGTACATGGATTCTTTCTGGTGCCATGGTATGATTCTAAGAGGCGTTTTTATAGATGAAGCATGCGAACCAGAAACGGTGTATTTGCCATTCATATATATCTAATTGTGAAGTTGTCTATCATTTGGGAGGTGCTTAGATAAGAGAGTCACCTTAATACTGGGGGACAGATTTAACTCCCTTATGCCATTCTAATGATAGGAATTGGGCAGGGAGCTAAATTAAAACCTACAATTAGGCCCGCCTTACTTACCTCTACTAGGGGGATAGACTTTGAAAGGAGGAGTTGCAACTACTGCAGAGACCGAGAGCTCCAAACATAGCACTAGCATTTGAAAACCACTCTAGCCCTAAATCTGAAGTGAGCGGTTAGTAATTTCGACAGGACATGCATCATTTAGCTAACAATAATACTCCTAGATATTTCGGACCTGCTAGAGTCGACACTACTAGAGACTTCATCTTAGCTGTCTCAACGTTCAATAAATAGCGACAAAATGGGCGGACGGCTATAGAGAAGCTAATGGCGCGATTCAAAGAACTTATTAAAGAGAAGATAAAGCGCAACACGCTAGAACGAAGAATTTAATCAGCGACTATTATTACTCTGTCTCGTGGTCCCGCTTGTTGGTTGGAATTGCCCAATCTGGTATAGCCTGTATTTTCCCCTCTTTTGTGATATAAGAGAGCTCTTCCCCTCCTTGTATTTCAGCTCCTTATATATCAGCTAGGTCCTATAAATGCCACTATATTTCGCCCACAGTCAGCTCCAACTGACACCGCTGCTCCTGCCCCAGCATCTCGGCCATCTTGGCCATCTTGGCCACGTGCTCCTAGCTCTTCAGGTTCCCCCTGCAAACTTATTTCTCCTCGTGCCCCTGCTGCCTTATCTCGGCCAGGTACTCCTGGCTCTCCTGGTGGTCCCCGTGGTCCCCGCTCTTCTCTCTGACGAGTGCAAAGTACGACAAGTACTAAAAGAACCCCAGAATACATCCTACTATAGCTGCAATATCTCCCCCCAAGCTACTATCGCTACTGTTATAGACAATGGGTTCGATGGAAAGAAGCTGTGGACTGAGGCGCTGGCAACGCTGCTTGTGTGGTTAGGGTCATTTGCCCATTTCCTAACTGGATGATTAATTTGATTGCCATGCTCTGGCGTACATTTAATAGATCCACTCACCCAAAACACAGAACAACTCCTTACGGACATAGCCATACAGTCGCTACACTACAGTATGACAACACACCCATTCCACTCCTTTCCCGCAGTTCCGACCAAGTAACGCTGATTTTCCAAGGCCTGCATCTTGTAGAATTCGAAATTGACCTGGATCTACTAACAACAATTGCAGTCAAGTGGCTTTACAGCGATGGAAGAAAGACTTTATCGTCATTGGTGTCTTCCGTACATCCCTAAATGTACGTTCATCTGATTTAGGTCAGAGGAGAGACTTGATAAGCTCCACTCTCTTTACTACTACTTCACTTTTTAGATCACCATATTAATATTTAAAAAGTTCGAGGAAGTACGAAGGCGGGCCGCATTGAAATTATCGGACGGGGAAAATAGAAGAGTGCGAAGGGGGCTATACACACGTAGAAAAGGGGCTAAGCTAGGCCCAAATAGGGAGGCTGAAATAGGCCAATATTTCATCTGACAGAAATCCATAACCATTTTTTAAAATGACCAAGAACACCAAAATCTCTACGTGCGTGCAACTTCATATTAAATTCAAATTTATTAGAACATACTACTTTTAAGTTTACATAAAATTAAAGAAGCAAATGCATCTTTTGCGCAATTTTGAGATCAAATCGATTTGATTTTGCAATTATAGAAGAATTATTCTTTACGACCCATAAATCTCGAAATTTTCGCTTATTTGAAAAATGTCGGATTTCAATGCCGCCCGCCTTCGCGAGTTCTTGTTCTATATATTTAGGTAGACTCCTAGAACCCTCTATGAAATAGAGATTAAAAGAAAAAAAATTATAATATACTTCGACCTTGAACATTTGATCCTCTTTCGCTCATTATATCTCCTATGCAAATTCAAAAAAGCTTACTAACCCAGACGCCTGCCCAATCACAAGAAGTTTTCCTCTTAATCCTGAACATCGCCCTCGATAATCATGAGGTAGCCAAAGAAGTTCCTGTCCATCTCGAGCTATCCATTCGCCGTTAAGGAAGATATTATACGACGGCTTCTGTAGAAACGGCGAGAGGGAAGAGGAGGAGCTAGAGACAGTCAGGATCCCTCGATCAGTCTCTAATCGCTGACTGTCGCTAGAGAATTGTAGACTCCAGATACTAGTATGTAGCTCAAGCTTCTTCACCTCATAACCGGTCACTACATCCCAGAGCCTAACTGTCCAGTCGTCTGACGCCGATGCCAGCTGCTTGTCGTCAGGTGAGAAGGCCACTGCCGTAACCCTATTGCTATGCCCTTTAAGCTTCTTCATCTTATCACCCGTCACTATGTCCCAGAGCCTGACTATCTGGTCGTACGACGCCGATGCTAGCTGCTTGCCGTTTGGTGAGAAGGCTACTGCCGTTACCTTATCACTATGCCCTTCAAGCTTCTTCACCTCATCACCTGTCGCTACATCCCAGAGCCTAACCGTCCCGTCCCACAACGCTGATGCTAGCTGCTTGCTGTCGGGTGAGAAGGCCACCGCCATAACGTCGTAGCTGTGCCCTTCAAGCTTCTTCATCTTATCATCTGTTGCTATATCCCAGAGCCTGATCGTCCAGTCCCATGATGTCGATACTAGCTGCTTGCCATCAGGTGAGAAGGCTACTGTCATAACACTATTGCTATGCCCTTTGAGCTTCTTCACCTCATTACCTGTCACTGCATCCCAGAGCCTGACTGTCCTATCGTACGACGCCGACGCCAGCTGCTTGCCGTCAGGTGAGAAGGCAACCGCCGTGATCCAATGCCCTTCAAGTTTCTTCACCTCATTACCCGTCGCTGCATCCCAGAGCCTGACTGTCCAGTCGTCTGACACAGACGCCAGCTGCTTGCCATCAGGCGAGAAGACCACTGCCGTGACGCTATCGCTGTACCCTTTAAGCTTCTTCATTCCACCACCTATTACTGCATCCCAGAGCCTAACTGTCCTGTCCCACGACGCTGACGCTAGCTGCTTGCCGTCAGGTGAGAAGGCCACTGCCGTGACGTCGCTGCTATGCCCTTCGAGCTTCTTCACCTCATCACCTATCACTGTATCCCAGAGCCTAACTGTCCAGTCACACGACGCTGACGCCAGCTGCTTGCTGTTAGGTGAGAAGGCCACTGCCGTAACATCGCTGCTGTGCCCTTCGAGCTTCTTCATCTCATCTCCCGTCATTGTATCCCAGAGCCTAACTGTCCAATCGCACGACGCCGACGCTAGCTGCTTGCCGTCAGGTGAGAAGGCTACTGCCATGACACTATCACTATGCCCTTCGAGCTTCTTCATCTCATTACCTGTCATTACATCCCAGAGCCTGACTGTCCGGTCACACGACGCCGACGCCAGCTGCTTGCCGTCAGGTGAGAAGGCAACTGCCATGACCCTATCGCTGTGCCCTTTGAGCTTCTTCATCGTATCACCTGTCGCTGTGTCCCAGAGCATAACTATCCGGTCCCATGACGCTGACGCTAACTGTTTGCCGTTAGGTAAAAAGGCTACTGCCGTGACCCTATCACTATGCCCTTCAAGCTTCTTCACCTCATCACCTGTTGTTGCATCCCAGAACCTAACTGTCCTATCCCACGACGCTGATGCTAGCTGCTTGCCGTCAGGTGAGAAGGCCACCGCCATAACGTCGTAGCTGTGCCCTTCAAGCTTCTTCACCATATCACCTGTCGCTACATCCCAGAGCCTGACTGTCCAGTCATCTGATGCTGACACCAGCTGCTTGCCGTCAGGTGAGAAGGCCACTGCCGTGATCCAATTGTTGTGCCCTTCGAGCTTCTGTAGCTCCGCACTCCAAGATTGTAGTGTTTTTGGCAATCTACAAATCCATTTAGGAACGCGGCTCTGGAAAATAGTCCTAACAATACTAGTTTCTGGGCTGAAAATAATGGCAGAGGAGTAGAGCTGAAGTGGCGCGTGATCGATTACCCAACGATGCTGTAGGATAAAGCGCGTTGCATCATATAGAAAACCAGAAATACCAATACTAACATTTTCCTTATTTGAAGTATTAGTATATAATAAAGGAAATTGAATATTAAGATCCAGATTACTTACATCGACAAGTGAATGTAAAGTCCTTAGCAGGCTAATACTGTTAGATATATTCCCTATAAGACTTAAGGCTTCGAGCCAATGAAGTAAGTGCTTCTTGAGGAATATATCGACGGCATCTTTGTCATGTATTTGGTTCCCGCTCTGCTTCAGATGGTGCACCCAATAACAGCAAGCGTACCTAACATCTGCTGGAAGGCACTTCTCGATAGTTTGGGGGTTGATCTCCGTTCGTCGCGTTCCGGGGGAGCCTACGCTACAGATGTCTTGTTTGAGAGACGTCGACATGAGCCGTATGCAGCTGTCGGCTAGCGTCCGATGGGCTTTGTCTCTATCCACCCAGAGATTTGGATCGACGCATCTCTTTTGATCAAGAAGGAAGTCGCGAAATGAAGGGTGATGCAGACGGAGTGAGCGTGTTTGGTCCTTAGGAATATCCAGAATAGCGTGAAGATCTTCTAGCGTCTCATCGATTTCTTCTTCTGGGATAGAGAGTAGCGTGCCTAACGAGTTGGCAGGGAGGGGAGAGAATAGAACTACTATACTTCCAAGTATATATCTCAGCGTACTATATACCTTTTCCTCCTCTTCTAGCGACAATTCCGCGGGAATAGAATGCTTGAGGGCTGTGATATAGATCTCGTTAAGGTGCTTCTCCGGTGCAGTGATGGGGCTACGTCTCTGGGCAATACTAGACAATCGGTCCTTAATGACCTGTCTTTTCTTACCTTCACGAATGAAACGACAAGCAGTTGCCGCCCAGATGAACAGCCCACTTGCATTCCGGACCAAACATCTGATAACCTCTTCGCCCGGCCAGTCAGCATCTAGAGAGCGCTCCCGCCCAATAAATCCTAGGTTGTATTCCAGGAAGATAAAAATGTCATGATCCACAATCGATGATGATATGTCATGGAGGACAAAGTCCTGGCGTTCCATATGCGATATCTGGTAGAACCCAGATCGGATCGTAATTTCGGGTCTGCTCGTCATAAAGACTCGTAAGCGGACCCTCTCTAACGATCGAGCTTCAGCCAACAGCCGTAGAATGGTCCGGATGTCGCTGTCATTGTCACACTCATCGAGCGCATCAACTACAAGGACGTACGAGGAATAACAACTGCTGCCGTCCAGCTTCAATAGCGGACAGAGGACGAGCTGGTACCATTGGTCGAGGAGAGACTGGTCTGCAATGTTGCTATGCTCTGCAACAGCGTCGGCAATATGCCGACGTAGAGTGGGTACACTGTTCGCAATCTGCACGGCAATGCTTGTGACAAACTTGCGGGCATGCCCAACATCTCCTCCGCCTCGTGCGAAGAAGAAGCTGGCTCCAAGGCGTTTTTGCTCAAAGTATCTACGGGCGACCGTGCGAGCGATCGTAGACTTTCCTGTGCCGGCCAAGCCGTTCAGCCACAAGATGCAGCGCTCATCTTGTCCATCAGCCCAGTCGTATATCCCTCGAAGAAGCTCGACCCGGGTATTGGGGAGGCAAGAGGGTGAGTGCTGCTTCGCATACGAATTGAATGGTGCCTCGACAGCGTACGGTAGACGATCAAGTAGATTATTATCGAGTCCTGAGTTGCTGGTCAGCACTCGCATTGGCTGCCGTATTGTATGTCAACTGGAGTTATGTGCTTACCCTTTGAAGGCTTGTCGATCTCCTCCCGGAGACGTTTGAACGCATTACTCCCTTCGCCATAGATGAGCGGCATGTAGACATCGAATATGCCTAGTAGAGAGTATGCCCAATCTTCTTCGCGCGTGGTCTGGCGCTTTTCTACCCATGAAAATCGCTCATCTACACTAAACTGAGAGAGAGAGGTTCCGCGAAGTGCTGGAATAGCAATCCCCGTTATATCATGAATTTGTTGCTCTAGAGCTCTTTTATCACCTAGTCGCTTGCCCTCTCGGGAGAAGAATTCTACTGATGCCGGGGCAAGAAGCTCTTGGAGCGTCCAGCCTCGAGTGAACCATCTGCTTGCCCGGAATGCCGGTTCCCATCCGAACTGGGAGGACTCACTGTTTAGGTCACAGTCACCAATCAAAACATCTGACAGATATACATAGCATCGAGCCGCATTCTGGTACCAGCGAAACATAGAGGTGATAGCCTCCTGAAGCTCAGCGCTGCTTGACTTGTCGATGCAGCAAGTGTCCACCCAGAAGTATTCTAGGCCATGACTGGCTGCTTTTTCTCCGCAGAAGCTGATCTTGGTATATCCAGCCTTGCTCCTAGCAGTATATTCCGAGATATCTTTGAAAGTAACCTCCTCGCCATCTGCTCCCCAAGTATGCGAAAGTATAGCATACCGCGGAATATCGTCGCCAATAAACTCGGTCAGGTTAAACTCGCCATGGTTTGTGAGTTTCAAAAGACGCATTGCTCGTAGATTTTGAGAAGCTTAAAAGGAGGGCAGTTCACAAGATAGACGCGAACACAGCAACTCGGCTTATTAGTTGAAGATGACAGGCGTAGCTGTTTACATTAATGCGTATAGAGGAGATGCGAGATGGTTAATGAATAGTGAAGAAGATTCCTGTGCAACAGGTGTTGGCAGGTAGGGCAGATGATACCTGATTCTCGCTTATTCGCCAATGATATATGAAGGCGAGCGGCATTGAAAATGGTCACACTACAATTAAGTGATTGAATTAACTTGCCTGACGTTTGGCTTAGGGAAGCGCCGTGTATTTCAAAGTTGAGTAATATGACTACACATTATAATAAGTCGTTCTGCTGTGTTTTTTATATGCGTAGATTTATTAAACGTTTATTGTGAGCGTAGCAATTTAATTAGGTAAGTACAGGGATAAAAGCAGCTAGCCATAATAACACTAATGTTCGCACAAGCGTCTTGGCAATGTGGCTGACCGCAAAATTTCAGAAGTGTCAAAGGCGGAAGCCGATTTCGCAAGCAACTGTACATGCTCCGTCCCCATGATTTTTTGTCCTACGGCGGTTTCACTCTGGTGACTTGAGGGAATCCTGAGACGGCGTGGAGGCTAGGTAGAAAGTCCTAGATGAGAATTCAAGCTGGGAACTCTGAGCCAGGACCAATTTCCATCTGGGCCGGTTTTAGGAGTCACTGTCCCACCCAGGGTTCCGTGGTTGGGACAAGTGCTCCTGGCTGAAACAGGCTGCTTCCGATATTTCGATGTGCAACAAAACGAGGATAAGCGGCTGGCGCGATTATGTGACTTAACTAAACGTATGTCTAGACGCAAACGTTCCCAGATGATATCAGAGTTGTATCCGTGTCACGCTTCTCTGCATCACCGCTCAGTGCAGACAAACGGTTGCGCTGCCTCTGCCATTTATCTCGACTCTCGAGCTAGCCACACAAATCCAGCATAGCCACACCACTAATTTCCAGGCCCTCTGTGACACCTTTCGCGCCCCTATAGCTGACATAATACAGCAGTACCGCGTGAGAGATCATTTCTGTAAATCTGAACTTGTTGCGAAAATTCAAACAATTGCTAGCCAGACTGACCAGCTCATGTGACCTCGCTTAAGTGGGAGACTTGGTTTCCTAACGCTGGCCATTTTTTTTAATAGTGGCTCGACGGGCTGCTCGACTCTTTACTTGTGTTGAGTCTTGATGCTCCAAATCGGTGCCTGTTTAGTCAGTCCAAGGTGCGTCCCTAAAGATAAGAGGCTGAATTTAGTGGCGGCTTAACCAAGGTTTAATTTTTAGGAAACATATATGTTTGGAGGTAAAAGTGTCTTGTTTTACTCAGAGCCTAAAGTTATGACAGCTCAGTACAAAGGGGTGGGGACGCTATACTGAAGGTGCTGTATTGTAGAAAGGTTCTGCCTAATATACTTGTCAGGCGCGCTAGAACTTGGCGTCTGCCACGCGTCTACGTGTCAAGTGTATTAATTGCTTTACAAGCAACTGTATATAATCGATTATACACCACACCTTAAAAAACTAAAAAAAATTATTACAGAAATTATTACAAAAATAATTTGAATAAGAATTATATTAATTGTTTTAAATCTTTAACTAGAAAAAATATAAAAAAAAATATTAATATGATTTTTAAATCAATATTGCTTATAGAATGAACTGGTCTTATAAAGCAATTAATACGGTATCCTATTCGGTCATAAATTTCTAGCGCACTATTTGGACTGAAATGAGTTGCTGGGTGAAAAGCGGGCCCCTGATAACTAGGAGCTAGCTAGTCGAAGTAGCGGCGATGGAAGTATTTCTTAACTGGCGGGATAGGAAGACCCCTCTCTTTCTGACAGACTGATCCAAATAGACACATATTTCCCGGGGTTTCACAGCATTCCCTGATGCTTTGCCTCTTTGAAGTGCCCATGTCGCCCCTCACCTTTGCTGAATCTCTCTGCTCCTACCACACTTTCTGTATCAATGACGTTGATACCTTCATCAAACTCATGTGAAAGAGCGTCTTCAAACGATTCGGCATTGTAGGCCGCATAGTAGCAGGAAGTACGGTCAGCATTCATGCACCTCTGCGGGAACTGGACAAGCATCTCAGCAATGCTCAGTGCTTCTTCCAACGCTTTCCCTTTCGGCACTACCCTGTTCGCTAGCCCCATAGCCAGAGCCTCCTGAGCTCCTACCCCGCGCCCAGTGAGGATCATATCCAATGCCCGGCCAAGACCAACGATTGCTTGGAGACGAACAGTGCCGCCGTCAATAAGCGGCACCCCAAAACGCCTACAGAAGACACCGAAGATGGCGTCCTCCTCGGCGACTCTGATGTCTCCAAGCAGGCTAAGCTCCAACCCGCCCGCTACAGCATACCCTGATACCGCACTGATGACGGGTTTGCGGATCTGCATGCGTGATGGACCTATTGGGCCGATATTGCGGCCTTCCACTCGTTCGAGTGATCCGATCCGCGGTCCTTGATAGTCGGTTCCGGCTTGATTCCACTTGGCTACTTCATGAAGGTCGAAACCGGCGCAGAAGGTACCGTGGGCGCCGTAGAACACGCATACCTTCTGCGTGGGGTCATTCTCGAAGGCTAGAAATGCTTCCGTCAGTTTCTTGCCAGTTGGACCGTCGATGGCATTCTTTCTGTGGGCTCGGTTGATTATTATGGTGGTGATCCCACTATGTGTCTTGCTGACCTGGACAGCATCAGGTTCGCTATCTGGGGCACTTTGGTGACTCATGATGGTTGGGCAGAAGCTCAGTGGTGAGATCTGAATCTCTGACAACGAATGAGTGATCAAATTTTCCTTTGTTTAATGAAGGAAAAGTTGGAAGGGCATTCCGCCTGTGGTTCGAAAGATGTACCCCGCAATGGGATTTGGACCCGTAGCCGTTCGGTGCAAGGGATACGAAGGAAAGTCGGAGAGTCATATTTCATTACAAATACTTGAGCCTTGTGAGGTTGGGAAAAGGAGGCCAATCGCTGACCCCGAATTGGCGAGATGACATGATCTTGAGATCGCGAGACAAATCTCCAACCTTCCCCGCATTTGGCGGCTCATCCAAGCTTCCTCCAACCGCCACCTCAATCTCTCACGTACAATGAACGATTCAAAATGTCGCTCCTACGACCTATTATGAGACATGGCAATGCCATACGATTCCGCCATCTACGAGGACTGGCCACAGCTGTGGACCCTCATCTGAATCGCTCAAACGAACTGCATACTCGAGACTCGCGGGTCAAAATCGTAGAGGTCGGACCTCGGGATGGCCTGCAGAACGAGAAGAAGACGATACCTCTTACAACTAAGATAGAGCTCATAGAACGATTGGCAAAATCTGGGCTTACTGACATCGAAGCTGGTTCCTTCGTTGCTCCGAAATGGGTTCCTCAAGTACGTACTGACAGCCAATGGACAATTCGTAGTCTTGCTAACGACCTTCCGCAGATGGCAGATTCCGCAGAAATACTCGAGTACATCCTGAAATACCCTCCCCAGTCGCTCAACCCGATTGCATACTCCTTCCTCGCCCCCAACGCTCGTGGTCTAGAGAATGCGTTAGGTATTCTCAAACGCTACCCCAAATCCTACGAGACTTTCTCTCCCAGCTCTAATCCACCCTACGAACGCGAAGATACGATATCCAATGAATCAGCCAACGATCCGTCGACTCAAAATCCTTACATCGAGATGTCCATCTTCCCCGCCGCAACGGAAACGTTTACACAAAAGAACCTGAACTGTTCGATCGAGACATCGCTGCTTCGATTTAAAGAGGTGATTCAAGGTGCCAAAGCAAACGGCTTGAGAGTACGGGCATATATATCTGTCGTACTGGGATGCCCCTTTGAAGGCCCAGATGTCGATCCGAGAAAGGTTGCTGAAATAGCTACGGATTTACTGGAAATGGGAGCCGACGAGATAGACCTGGGTGACACAACGGGCATGGGAACCGGCCCGACCACCAGGAACTTGTTGAAAGCTATGCAAGCAGCAGGAATTAGGAACGAGGACATTGCGATGCATTTCCACGATACATACGGTCAGGCGTTGGTCAATACTGCAGTGAGCTTAGAGCACGGGATCAGGACCTTTGACTCCAGTGTTGGTGGACTTGGTGGATGCCCGTATAGTCCTGGTGCTACGGGTAATGTAGCCACTGAGGATATGGTTTACTTCCTTGATAGCCTTGGAATGGACACAGGCTTGGATTTGGACTCTTTGGCGGAGATTGGGGAGTGGATCACAAGGGAGATTGAGAAGCCTCACGAGAGCAGCGTTGGAAAGGCTCTACTGGCAAAGAGACGAAGGAATTTATAAGAAAAGCTCTTCTACGAAACATAGCTCTTCGAGTTTGGTATGAGGGAGCAGGATGCTTGCTAGATCTTGGAGGTCCCCGGGAAAGATTGTAATGGCAAAGGCGTACGGGTTGATGAGGATGGAAGCATGATTGAACCCCAAAATAAAGCATCAAAAAGATATTAAAAAAAAATTATACCACACCCTCAAATAGCTTACTCTACCCACTGATGGTGTGAGGTTCTGGGTGTCTCGTCTTGAGACTTAGAATTCAGAAACAATCCACTCATACACGTTCACCTCCTGGATCATTCTTTCTAAGTGATTTACATCCGACCCATCAAAAGATTCGGAATCGATCACCCCTCCAAAGTCTTGGCATAAGTACACGTGATCGGATTGTCCTTCGCTTATCGCTCTTGCCAAATCCTGAAGCTAGAAGCTCGAAGCTCCACTTCAAAAAGCAACCTTCCAGCTCTCTAACCTCCTCACGAAGCTCGCCCACCTCAACCTTCAGCTCGACTACTGTTGGAGCTTTCTCAGAGCTGAAGCTCCACATTCTCCTACGATCTATCCTCCGACGAAGTTGCAATCATGGGTGATCCGAGAGAGTCGTCATCGTACAGTGTTACGCCCAGGATCCGATACAACACCATTGGAGGTATCAACGGTCCTTTAGTCATTGTGGAGGATGTGAGTGCCATACGCAATGGGTATGGAGGGGTAGGAGCTGATTGAGGGTGGATATAGGTCAAATTCCCAAGATACAATGAGATTGTTACCTTGACGCTGCCTGATGGCACCGAGCGATCTGGACAGGTGCTTGAAGCTAGAGGTCAGTGAATATGCCAATGTCAGATGTGCGAAATGTGCTAACTTGTGTTGGGAATAGGAAATCGTGCTGTCGTGCAGGTATAGCTTCTCAAGCTGAGTGAAGGATGATAACAGGCTGACGGGCGATTAGGTTTTCGAAGGCACTCCTGGCATCGATGTGAAGAAGGTATGCAGCACATAACATAAGGATAGATTTGGCGGACGCTGATGGTTACATAGTCCAAAGTCGAATTCACAGGACACAGTTTGAAGCTTGGCGTTTCTGAGGACATGTTAGGTCGTATCTTCGATGGATCTGGACGAGCTATTGATAAAGGACCCAAGGTTCTTGCGGAGGATTACCTGGACATCAACGGTAGTCCCATCAACCCTTACTCTCGAGTAAGTCAGTCTCATATACAGCTTGCTGCGATGCTAACGAACACAGGTCTACCCCGAAGAAATGATCTCGACTGGTATATCTGCCATTGATACAATGAACTCGATTGCCCGTGGACAGAAAATTCCCATTTTCTCCGCCGCCGGTCTCCCACATAACGAAATTGCTGCTCAGATTTGTCGACAGGCTGGTTTGGTCCAGAAGCAGGGTGTCACGAATAAGGGTGTGCATGACGGACATGAAGAGAATTTCTCCATCGTCTTTGCCGCTATGGGTGTTAACTTGGAGACCGCTCGATTCTTCACCAGAGATTTCGAGGAGAACGGCAGTTTGGAACGTGTTACTCTCTTCTTGAACTTGGCCAACGACCCAACGTAAGTCAATCCTTGTCGACGCATTGATTCTGCTAACGTCTGGCTCAGTATCGAACGTATCATCACACCTCGTCTCGCTCTTACCACCGCCGAATACTATGCCTACCAACTCGAGAAGCACGTCTTGGTCATTCTTACCGACTTGACAGCATACTGCGATGCTCTTCGTGAAGTTTCAGCTGCCCGTGAAGAAGTGCCAGGTCGTCGTGGATACCCCGGTTACATGTATACTGATTTGTCGACCATCTACGAGCGCGCCGGTCGTGTCGAGGGACGAAACGGTTCCATTACACAGATTCCTATTCTCACCATGCCCAACGACGATATCACTCACCCAATTCCCGATTTGACTGGTTACATTACGGAGGGTCAAATCTTCATCGATCGTCAGCTACACAACCGTGGTATCTACCCACCGATCAACGTCTTGCCCTCGCTCTCTCGTCTCATGAAGTCTGCCATTGGAGAAGGACACACGCGAAAAGATCACGGTGATGTTTCCAACCAGCTCTACGCCAAGTACGCTATTGGTCGTGATGCCGCATCCATGAAAGCTGTCGTCGGTGAGGAAGCTCTGTCCTCAGAAGACAAGCTCTCCCTCGAATTCTTGGAGAAGTTCGAACGAACATTCATCTCCCAATCCGCATACGAGTCGAGAACTATCTACGAATCTCTGGACCAAGCATGGAGCTTGCTCCGTATCTACCCCAAGGAATTGCTCAACCGTATCCCACAGAAGGTTTTGGCAGAGTTCTACCAGAGATCTGCTGCTGACAGGAAGGGCAAGGGTCGCGCAAGTAACAAGGATACCAAAGACAACAGCGAGGAGAATACCAAACTCTCGAGTGGTGGACAGCCGGAGGAGAACTTGATTGATGCGTGAGGAGATTAGATGTGGCTGAGAATTGATTGAATGCTTGTCTTGGGTGTGCGAGTATAGGATTCCCTGTTGATATATCAATATGACATGAAGGTCGCTTCTTCCCTTTCCTTGCGTTCGCGACATGATGAGCGTGTATGTATGCAGATGAGTGGAAGCGGGTGCAGAGCAGGGCTAGAATGATCGCAATCCAGGTCGGGTTTTCGGTGCATCTCGGGATATGTTCCTTCGAATTGTTTGCTGTACTCGGCCGAGAACGGCAGCTGTAACTCCACTGCCGATTTCTGGCATGGATTGAGTGATTTCAACGGCCTTGCGGCTTCGGACATCAAAACCAGTTCTGTATAATAAACATGACCATAACCATTTCACAGCATCACTCCTCGGGTCATTTGACAATCATCCACCCGCTGTACTATCCAGGCCTCTACAATTGACATGATGTTATCCAGATGAAAAGCCACAACTCACTTGGCACAACATGCGCACGAATGGTAAGACCGCGGAAGAACCGATGCTGCTCCCCTGCCATGCACCTACATCCACAAGCGCAATGATAAAAAGCCCTGAACCAGGAGCTCTGAAAGTTACGTTAACCCCGCACTCTGCCCCGGGATTGTAGGCGACACCAGGGATCAGAGAGCCGGACGCCACAAACGCGCCAATCAAGCCTTTGTTTTGCAGCGTGCACTACGCTGGAAACGTCATACATGCCCGAACGTGAGAAGGCAGGGAAAGAATGAGGCGGGACTGAACAAGGGAGGCCTGGGAGGATATCAGAGGAGCGAGTTAGTTTGCGTGATAGGCAGGTACAGGTTGCATATAACAAGCGTGCGGACAGCAGCTAAAACGCTCAAAACAGGTAAAGGATTCAAAGATCGCGAGCTACTTGGGCGGAGAAAGCGCTGCACCAGTACGACGTTTCCCCGCTCAGAGTTCTAGTGGTTAAAGTAACTAGACTAGTAGGCTTGGGATCACCTGGTGCCTCACGTCAAAGGTGCAGGAGCAGGGAATATTTTTGACCGACAGTTGCTGGGAAGAGATGAGATGATCGCCAGTTCGGGCTATCTTGGAGCTGTACCCTGACGCAAGAAGGGGAAAGAGCTATAAAGCTGTAGCTACCCCTCATTTCGCGAGTTGGCATCTCCAAATTCTGCAAATTGGTGGAACCGAACCGTTCACTGGAGAATTGAGCAATTGAGTGAACGCAGTCGTTCAATTGAGTTTGCCCATTCAGTTAGAGCTTCAACATGCTTTGGAAAACAACCGTCCTCGCCCTGGCGACTTTAATCGCTGCACGCCCTCAAATCCCTGGTGAAGTCCTCACCGGAACCGTGGGAAACAGCACAATTGCTGGCTGGTCCGCTGGCCCCGACAAGAACGGCAAATACGAGATCAACGGCATTGGAATCCGCGCGAACTTCATTCCCTACGGCGCCTCCATCTCCAATCTGTTCCTCAATGACACTTCAGGCATCGAGCGCGACGTCATCGGCGGTTTTGACAATGCCTCTTACTACACCGTCGATCGCCAACATCCTCATTTCGGTGGTGTCCCAGGCCGGTATGCCAATCGTATTAAGAACTCTAGTTTTGTGATCGACGGCGAGACGTACAATGTTCTTCCCAACGAGAACCCGGAACCGGGAAGTCCCAATGGAGTTGATACATTGCATGGAGGCCCGGACGGCTGGGATTGGAGGAATTGGACGGTTGTTGCACATACGGCAAACTCGATTACTTTCAGCCTGACGGATCCCGATGGTGATCAGGGGTTCCCGGGCGAGGTGGTCAGTTATGTTACTTATACGCTGGGTAATATGACTTGGGATTTTAGGATGGTAGCGGTTGCTACAACAAAGACTACTCCAATTATGTTGAGTTCGCATGTAAGTGCCTTTATTCAAATCTGCAAGCTCATTTGACTATTGGGGAAGGACGGAAAACTGACAATAAGTCACTAGACGTACTGGAACCTCGACGGCTTCGCCAACAACGAGACCGCGCTTGCACTCAACCACTCCCTCTGGCTCCCCTATGGCGGACAACGTGTCGGCACAGACAGCATCCTTATTCCCACCGGCGACATCCTCGCCAACCAGCCCGGCTCTTTGAACGATTTCTGGTCCGCGCCAAAGCAGATCGGGGCTAATTTCACGAACCCGGATTTGTTGGGTAACTGTGGTGAGAACTGCACTGGATATGGTACGTCCCAATCTTTCAGGTTTCCCTTATCGTCTGGGACAGCAACTTGGAACGTTGAGGACTGTGAGAACTAACCAATACGCAATCAGACACCTGCTACTTGACGAATCGTGAAGAACCCTACGACTGGCGAGCCGAGGGCGTACCTCCTGTTGCCCGTCTTCGCAGTGCCTGGTCCGGGATTCAAGTCGATGTCTACACTGATCAAGAGGCCTTCCAAGTCTACTCCTGCGGAGGACAAAACGGTTCCATGGCCCTCAAAGAAACACAAGGTCTCTTCAACGTCTCTGATAGACCCCGTACAATCCCACAATATGGATGTATTGTAATGGAAGTCGAGGATTGGATCGATGGTATCAATCAGCCTGAGTGGGGACGACAAGACAAGCAGATCTTCAGCCCAGGGGGAGACCCATACGTCTTGCAGGCGTCCTATGTGTTTAGTCTGAATAGCACAGAGATGGGATTGAATGGGCCTGGTAGTGGATAAAGGCAGAACTTGCTTTCGTTTTCCTTTCTGCGTGAGGAGTAAGGGTTTGCAGGGGAGGCAATTGGATATGGCACATGATGTAAATCACGAGCTAATGAAAGATGATTTGAGCCGAGTCCTTGGACCATGAGATATTGATGCGTGATCGCTTATTCAAGCTGAGGTCTCTCGTAGTATCCTTGCTATGTGCTCCAAACTTCACCTCAATTTACTTTGTCTCAAGTAGGGCTGGGCAATTTAGCATTATATAATTATATAATTGAACTTGCTTTGAGCATTATATTATAATCAGATCGCCATTATATATTGCATAAAAAGTTGTACTTAACATTAGCATAATTATGCATAAAAAGTAGCCTAGAGAGGGATCAATGAAGCATAAATTGAGTATAAAAGCATAACTTTATACCCTTAGATAACCTTTTTCTTATCGGGTTAGCGCTATAATTTAATTCATAATCAGCCTTTTTATCGGATTTGTGTGATTATATATATTTGGGTCGGAATTACATATAATTGCCCACCCCTAGTCTCAAGCACTAACAGTGTCTTAGATTAGGTGATCCTTCTTTCGTTGCTGCGCCTCACGCCACACCTCAGCCTCTACTCTTTCATTCTTCTTTCAGCCTTGCGGTTGGAGCTTACACTTAATCTCCATCTTGGACAAGGCTGTTTCGAAGTGCTTCAAGTGAAGCCGTGACTGGTAGTTGATTGCTTGGCGAGATCCGGTGGCTTGCAGAACCTTTTGTTGGCAATGGTGTTTTCTTCTGGTGTTGCCTGGGGTAATGATAATTGACTTCTTCCAACACGAATCGAAGCTGGAGCTTCATTCAAGAATCATATTTCCTCCTGTCCACTGGTATCGCAAGTGCACTTAGCCGCCCGTTTTGGTGGACTGCGCGAGAAGCATGGATGCAAATTTTTTGACCTGATAATTTCATCCTCTGGATTGTACAGCAAGGGTTTGAAGGCGCAGCAAGAGCTGAGACTCAAACAAGCTTAAATATTGGTCTGTGACAAGCCTGAAGGATTCCTGCAAAGGCTGCAAAGGTAACTGGCTCTTGATTGACTTCGGGTTTAGGGGCAAGTGATAATCCTATATCTGGCCCTCTTGGCACCCAAATTTTTCTCCTTCGTCCGTTTGCAACTTTCACCTCTGCTATCTCTTTGTCATCCATTTTTCGTCATCTACTTCAGGACTCCGTCAGTACAGATTCAAATCCGTCATCATGTTGTCCTCTTACACCTTTCTTCTCGCCACACTCAGCCCAACCGTCATTGCTAGTCTCAACGGTCGCGCGGAATTCGTCCCTCAAATCTTCGATCGCACCACGCGCCCAGCTGGCGGATGGTCACTTTCAATCAATTCCCAGGAGCAATGCCCAACTGGTTCACCTTCTTGCGGGGCAACATGGTGCTGCCCTGCGTCTTTGACATGCGTCCCTACCGCCGATGCTGACATTGCTGAGGCTTGCTGTCCTGGGTGTAAGTCCTCCTCGTCACCCCTATATTCTTGACCTGTTTGAGGAAAGGACTGATGAGTGGTCAATAGCAATCGACTGCATCAGCGCCTTCCAAGCAACTCCCGCTTGTGCAGATGACAGCTGGTCCCTCTGGAACGCAACAACGGATACCGCTAACAAAGCCGAGTATTTCTGTTGCTTGCCCGGTCAGTCCGGTATGCAAGATGGTACTTGCGTTTCTTCAGACGAGATTTCTAGCCCTACTCAACTCGCTGTTCAGCTTGGCGGAGGCAGTTCTGGAACTATTACCCCATCCACCGGAACTGTCTCCTCAACATACACATCCGCTACAGCTACATCTACCGGATCCGCTTCAACAAAGTCCGGGTCAAGCACCTCGTCAAGGATCGCTTCATCTACTGGGTCCTCGGTAACTAAAGCTTCTACTAGAACTTCCACGGCCTCTGCGATAGGCAAGGGTTCAAGCACGACTGGATCTTCTGAGAGTGGAAGCAACAGCACAGCCACATCATCTGCTGCTAGCTCAAGCTCCAGTACTGCGACTACCAAGAATGCTGGAGAGAGAAGTGTAGGCAAAGTTGGGGCAGGTGTTTTAGGCCTAGTAGGAGCTGTTGGGTTCGCTGTTGGCATCTTGTGAGGTCCATGAGTGGGAGGTTTATCAACTGGAATTTAGAAAGTTTGCAGTGAGATTGAGGAAGGAATGAAAGATCAATTGGTGCTGTAATCTAAATCTTCATACTGTATTGTCTTTGTATTGAAGCGTTTTATCTCACACTTATTTTCCATCGCGTCGCCTCCCCTGCCAAAGATCCTCACAGCTTCCAACTTTTTTCTCAATAATATCGCGTGCCTCGGAGCTTCCCCTGCCACAGCCGCAGATACCACATAATACTACCCTACCAAATAATAACTCCGAGACTCTGCGTCTAAGCATATCATCGGGGTTCCTTCGTTCAGACATTGGCTCCCTGAATAAGCGAGAAAAGTTGGCGTCCCGACGGCTTGCATGAGGCTGAATGGCTACTTCAGGGGTGTTTGGCTGGGGTTAAAAAGGTTTAATCAAACGGCACGGATCCATGTGAGGTTAAAATAATATCTAATCTTTCATCCTAAACAAGATGGGAGATGTAACAGGGCAGCTTGGATCATCTCTTTCATTGGCCATCGTCGGAAAATGGGTTGGGAGGAGAGACGAACAGGGTGTGCGTTTTGTTTGCTTCGACGCTTCCAGTTTGCAAACTATCTTTTCGATCAAAGCACTTGTACCCACTATCTTATATTATACATTCTCAATAACATAATCATGGCCTCCTCCTCTTTCAAGCTTGCTATGACCCTTTTCCTAAGCTTTATAGCCACGGCACAGGGGTTCAAACAGCTCAATCCAATCCAACAACTTGCAAACCGAAGTCCCTATTACGGAGGGTACGCCCTCCCAGAATCCCATCTTGGCTGCCTAGCAAGCACTGAAACCTACCCGGAGATTTATGCTGTCTCGTTGGTACTTGGTGTGGGCCGAATTCGAACGCAGCTACTGCTGTCCCACCAGTAGGTGAACCACTTTGAAAGAGATATTCCTCGCTCGAATCGGAACTTGAAAATCCTGGAATATAGTAGAACCTCGATATAAGAATATTATCGGGACCCCGAAATCATAAGAATATAGCGAGGTATTCTTATATCAAGGTGCCCAAGACCTAAAAATCAAGGGAGGCAATAGCCTATCAGCCGCTGTAATTACAGACGCTCTAACGCTATAACAGTTCAAATATTATAATTTCAGGCAATTAATTAAATTCTAAGCTTTTTATTATTAAATTAGAACCTTAGGCTATTAGTCACTACGATTATAAGGTCTAAGCCACTATAATTACAAGCTTATATTCTTATGTCAAGGGTAAAATAAGAGGCTTTTAAGGTTTGGGACCCTGATATTCTAAGAATATTCTTCTAGCGAGGTATGCTTATTGGCCCAGCTAAAAAAAAAAAGGGACCCAAGATACGATTCTTATAGGTCAGGTATTCTTACTTAGAGGATTCTTATATCGAGGTTCTACTGTAGGGAAGCTAACTGAGCGCAGATGAGGATTGCTTCGCGCAAGTGAACGGCCTCCCAACTTGCGACGACCCATCTTGGACGCTATTTCAAGACGTTTACCCTTGGCGCTGCGCAGCAGGGCAGATTGGGATTGGTGGATAGGTGGATAGGTGTGCGCCTATCCTTTTGTGTCATATTCTTCGGACGACTATGCTGAGACGGTAAGTCAAGCCCTCTCCTGAAATCCACCCACTTCACTTGAAGCCTGTACGTCGAGAATTTAGGACAAGTGCTAATCCACTGCACAAACAGGAAATACAAGCCAACACGGCAGGACTATCTGCCACTCGAGCAAGTGTTAGCGTGACCGGCGAGACCACAACTACGGCTGATTCTGGAACTGCGGCAACCACAACGAAGGTGGGAGGGACAACTGTGACCGCGACGTCGAGTTCTGCCTCATCACCCTCTACTAGCAAAATCGTCTGATGGATCGAGTGTGAAGGGTTTTGGAAGTGTGTTACTGGTACCTTTGCTTGCGGTTGGATTTATGGTGGGGCTGATGTGAGAAGTTAGACTTGAGAAATGGCGTCTTGAGTATGAGGCTGGTTTGGATTTGCGTCTTATCCGTATTTCTTTTGCGATTCCGATACCTATCCATCTTTCGGCGGTTTGTGTTGGCCACTTGGCTTTCTTAAAGTGTATATTTTCATATTGGTTACTATGTTCCCATCTCGTCTTCTCCGCTTGGAGATGGCGGGCGGTTTGCAATTTGCTAAGCAAACATTTTATCCATCGTGTTTGAACAGAAGCTGGTACCTTCCAGCCCTCAATACTCAAACAATGCCAACAAACGACATCTTCGATATCGTAATCGTCTCTCCTCGCTGTCTCACGCACTTGGAACAGAAGATTGCCCTCATAGGGGCCAAGGAGTATTTATTGTATTCCGGCCATCATACGTCCGCCATCCAGGTTCTCGGAAGACCTGTGAACATGCTAGAGGTAACGCCGCTGAATGCAAGCATGTGGTGCAAAATCTATGTATGAAAGGGAGGTTGGGCTTTGGTTGTTGTTGAGCAGAGTACAAGATTGACCTGTTTGCTTCTCGTTCGTGTCAGCCGACAGTATTCTCGTTATCAATTGTCTTCTCACCATCGATGGCTGGAGAAGAAGCAAAGATATTAGGTGTACAACCCCTGATTCCCGGTGGGAATTACTGTGGTCACATGTCAACATAGGAGGATGTAGCTTTTCTTCTGCCGCATTGAGAGGTCCTCACTCAGATGGTGCACCTCCCAGAGCCACAGATTAACCTTGAGTTCAGTCTATTTCAGCTTGCCTAGTCCCTGGAAAGACGACCTTGGCTCATATATACGAAACATCTCATGACTGGCTAGTAGCGTGAAACATCGATATTCACTTACGGTTTTTCTGACATCGAAGACTTCTCAAGATTAACCATTCACCTATTCAACTAAGTTGGCGTGATTCTGTCACGATGATTGGCCAGCCCCCTTAAATCTCCCACTGACCGTTCTCAGTTACTTAAACTATACTAACGAACCACGCTTTCAACGCCTTTATCGCCTCCCCTCCCAGGCGCATAGAAGAGAGATGTTCCTGGTACTCCTGTACGTGGTGAATATTATCTAAGCATAAAGGATATCAATCGGTCGTCTTTGAGTCCTACACAAGACTGACCAGCTGATCGCTATCAGTCGATAGTGCTATCGTTGTCGGGCACCTTCTCGTTTTCGTTGGCCAATGTCGATTGTGTGTCAAGGAGTAAGACATGAGGCAGACAACTCGCAGTCTTCGCTTCGTTTCATTCCTTGTCGAAGTACGGGGTAGCTCTTCGTTATTGACATGGTTCCTCAGAGCATCCATCGACTCCCAGAGACATAGGTCATCATGGAGTCTGGCCTGTTTCAGTTAGCTTGGTCGTTGGAGAGACGACCGCAAATCCTTTTAAGAACCCCGAGACTTGCCAGCAGTGTGCAAACTTGATATCATATTCACTTGCAGTTACCGAAATCGTGGTTTTCTCATGAGGATATTCTATTAACCCCTTTGGCCAAGTTTATAGGACTCTGGCAGCCTGGCTTAGGTTGAGCGATCCTGGTTTAGATATTGCACTGACAGTTTAAACTATGCAACCTAAAAATGCCCTTCACTCGTGTTCGCAACAGATCCGACCCCCTGTACCCTGGTTGCAAGATGATTTGTGAGACTATAGGGTGACTGATACACAAGTAACCGCTGCGGACAAGCAAGGCTGGCCTTTACCCTAATCTTGACTGTTACCACTCTGTCTGTCGTTGTCGACCTCCTTGCCGTTGCTGACTAGTCTGTCGTTGTTGAGTATCAACAGCCTCCATATCTTTGACGTGCCGCGTATTAGAAGATGAGGTTTGGAGACAACGGCTGATTGTTGACTGTGCCTCGTCATCTCTAAAGAGAACAGTGCACTTCCTTTGTGGACGACAGTGTTCCACACAACATCGTGAATTTGTCGGGTCTTTCTTGCAGACTTAAAATGAGCACGATAGTTCTAATGCGATCTGCGGACATTTTATACTTTGCATGCTGACGTTCCGATACCTCTCAATCTTCGAAGCAAGGATCCTGGACAGTCTTCAGAATCGGATCTTACAGGGATATGATCGTTTAGACACTTTGAAAGATTGTTGAGGTGTGGAATAATAAGAGCACTTGAAGATCTAGAATCAAGAATCCTGTTCCCTGGAGAAACTACCTCCAGTAATGTAATGAGGTTTGAAACGAAGGAGAATCATTCAACTTGAATGAACCATTGAATCGGAGTTTCTCGCTGACTTCTAGGAACCACCCCACTGAATAGCTCATGATATTATGCTATTTTTTAAGTATTTACAAATGCGGCAAGGTATATCCAATCCCTTCCCTCAACATTCAACCCCACACATCCAAAACATCAATCCTTCGGCGCCCAATCCTTAACCCCAAACCGCGTGGTACAACCCATTTCCTTCCACCTAGCAATAATTTCATGTTTCTCCTCCTTACTCGCCCTCCCATACGCTGTCATTCCCTGCCTCAACCGAACCGCCAAAATCCTCGCTTTTAACTCTCGGTCGAAGCGTTTCTCGATTTGTTTCTCGAGGCCTTTGAGCGTGTAGGCTGGAACACCAATTACTGCTGCTATAGATTTAAATACGAGACCGCCTACGCCTTTCCCGATGCCTTTGCCGAAGCCGGAGGCCCCTTCCTTTCGGGCGCCGCGGTAGGGGTGGTAAGCTATGCCAGTTACGCCGTCGAGCATGTTGTAGGTGAATCCCTAGGAGAGTGTTAGAAGATGTGGGCTTTGAGGGATGGGAGGGGGTATTGGGGACGTACCTTGGCTGCTACCTTCACACCGCTGCCTAGACCAGTGATATTGTCTCTTCTTCGCACGGTATCGTCATGGAAAATGAAGGAGGGTGCGTTGTGAAAACCGTTCGCGAGTTGGTAGAAGAATGCCACAGGTGCTGCGAATTGTGTCAGTAAAACACCATGATACACCAATTCTGGACGAAAGTACCTTTCAACCCAGTTCCAAGCAGTGAGACGGTCAAATGACCAGTCTCAGAACTAGCGTCATGTAAACGACCGTGTTCATGAATATCGTGTTTTGTTGCCCTCGACGCTGTGGATTTCGACGTCGGAGCCTTCTGAACGGGAGACCAAGAGTACGTCCTCCTATGCTTTGCGCGATTTTTCGTATCAGGCAGCTTCTTTGAAGCCATTTGATATGCTACCATTTCAAGATGTTGTGGTGGGTATTTCGCCGCATTTTGTACTGGGAATCGACTCGCGACCTTGCCCAAATCTTCCGCGAAGGGTTCCGGGGGTTCAGGCTTCTCTGGCGTGGTTGGTACTGGACTCTTTTCTCCCGGCTTTTTATGAACGGTCTGATTCATGGTCTTGGTATACTTATTCACGGTGACAATCGTGTTGGTCAAGGTTCCCGAAACAGACGCCACTGCTCCCACAACGGGATTGCTTGCTCCTTCATCGATGTACCAATCTCGGTGTTTAACTCTGTAAGGGGTCAGCAGCAATGCAGATACGTGAAAGGTTCGACCTACAGCTTCAGGTCGGCTAGCGTAAGAAAGCCATTGTCAATCAATGTCGCGGCTGCTAGACCACTTAATCGAATATTGGATTCCTTCACCCGCCAGACTGCGACGTTGTCCGGCAAGAGCAGACATCTCATCGTGTCCATATTGATGGCCTGGTGGAATGAAGCTGCTGCATCGGCAGCTCCATGCTCATTCGCGATCTTTTCGCTCATACTCTTGACAGCAGTCTTAATGTTGGGCCCCAAAGCGGTCTTAATGCTCTCTGCCAAAATCTCCTCTGTCATCTTCTTGTACGGTACTGGTTCGGGTCCAGCCCCAGCTCGGTAAACCATAGCTCCCCAGAACGGCTGGTCGCCAAAGAATGGTACTATCACAGTCGGTTTCCCCATAGCAATTCCGATTGCAGTGGTACCAGCACCACCATGGTGCACGACGGCTGAGACGTACTGGAAAAGCCAATCGTGAGGACAGTTTCCCAGAAGAAAAACGCCCTCCGGAGGCTCTTCTCCTCCTATTCCACCCCAGCCTTTGGAAACCAGAGCTCGGACACCAGCACGCTTTACTGCAGCAAAGATCATTGCAGTGAGCTCGTTGGGCTTGTCAACTACAATAGAGCCAAATCCAATGTAGACGGGCGGAGGACCAGCGTTCAGAAATTCCATGAGGTCTTCTGGTGGCTTGTATGTTGATGGAGCTGAAAGAAATGAGAAACCACTGATGTTAATGTGAGATCCCCAATCTGAGGGCTTGGGAATCAGAGCTGATGACCTAGAAAGTGTTAGCACGATTTCCAAAAATATCCGGGTCTTGACCTGCTTACCAGGCGTATGTAAAAGGTACTTTCATCCTGGAAAGAAGCATATGACCCCAGAGAGGGCTGATAGCATCTAAATGTAGAGTCTTCATCCGGAACCCGTTGATCACATCACCCAGTCTGCAAATAAGTCAGAAATTGCGTTCTCTCGAAGAGAAGAGTTTCCATGCCCTTGCCAAGCCAGCAATTCCATCAATGTGTATGATATATAATTCGCAAGATTTGGATCGGAGTCGTTTCTTTCGAGAGAAGCAAGAGGATGAGGGAAGTATTGAGTAGGAGACCACGGCATCCTAAATTCAAATCAGCTCAAATCTCCAAAAACTAGAGTCCCAAAACTTACGTGAACATCATATGTAGAGGAATCCCCAATTTCTCCGCGCAATGAATATGTCCGTAACTGGGAGGGTTCGCAATAATGGCATCTGCGATGAACAATTTTTCTGCATCGATTTTGCCACTAGCAACATTGGGTTCCCCCATACCATCCCCAGGCTCAATACAACTCCTCCAGCACCCCTCCAGAATTTGCGCGATATCCGCCCTTCGCTTCCCAACATCACCAGCCTTCCAGCTTTCCATTCCAGGCATCAGCCCAGGATTCTTCACCATGTATGCCATCAGAGTCGCCGGATCTCCTCCAATGGAGAAGAATTCCAATCCATTCTCCTCTACAAAATCCTTGAACACCGGATGTGTGCATATTCTTATCCTGTGCGAATATGGTGGTTTCTGGAGAATCTGCCCAATTGCGATGAAGGGCTGCACATCACCCCGCGATCCAACAATATGAATTGCGATATTCAAACGGGGGATTCCAGTGTATTTCCCCAATATCGCCTGGAACTGCGTTTCATAGTGCTTGTTGTTCTTCGTCAAGTTTTCTCCGATCGAGAAATGTAGATTCTTGACCGCCCGCGTTTGAAGGTGCTGTGTCAGTCTTGAGGCTTTCTCGGTCAATTGAATATCGACTCGTCCATCCGGAAGGACAAATGCTGAAGCCGTGGAGTGTTTCCTATTAATCGTTACCTTTCCCACATCGGCCCCGAAATCCGCGTCTGGAACGGTGAAGGTAGGCTGGAATTTCGACATCTCGACGGTTCTCTCTCAGCAGACACCAGTGTGCTTGGAAAGTAGAAATCAGAACAGAAAGGCCATCATCTTGAGAAACTCGCCATAGGGAGGCGCGTGCCAGTAAATCAGCGCAAATGTATTGAAGGCTGTTAACCGCCAACTTTTAGTGCAACATTTTGGCAGACTTCATGTGCCTCTCTCTGGGATCGGCGTCTTTATCAGGCAGTCCATCAAATTAAGCACACAAGCCTTTCCCGAGTCTGTTGGTGCATGTAGGCGTTGGCGTCAAAGCTCAAAGGAAAAGCTCGGTGTTGACTCAGCGAGCCGAGAAGACCGAGACGAATTATCCGCAGCCTTCCCATTGGGTGCAAGCCAGCTGTGCGTAATCAGCCTGCACCAACCGAGCCGTTGTTTAAATATTGCCTCCTTCCCCAACCACCTTCGCACGTAAAAGCCCTGTGAAATTTCTGATTTCCTGATTACGGCAGTGAGGACTGCCGTTTTCGGCACAGGATCACACGGTGAGGCTCTCGGCGTTGCAAGGAATGCCGTGCCGCGGACAGCTCGCTAGAAATAATCAGCCTGATTATTTTTCGCTGACTCTTATTTTGGTTGTTTTTGAAAATAAACTGATTATTTTGGCCAATGGCAATTAAAAATGCTGGCCTCGAGCGACTACTTTTAAAAATATTCAGAATTGAGGCTCAAAACCGACCTTTTAACCTCACATTAGCACACTGTCACTACCCACCTTCCTTTTCCCTATAACTGCAAACGCAACACTTGATAAAAGCCTTCAAAATGGGACGACTTTTTCGATATCGACCTATCAGAAGCCATCCCGCTACTGTGCTAGGGGCTGTAGAAGCTGCAAACCAGCCTATTCCTCGAAACACTGAGAGTCCGGTGAGACTTAACTGCAAGAGCTCTTGAGATGCAACAATGAGATTTGCGCGTCAGCACTTAGCGCGACGTGTTTGTGTTGTTTATGTCGTGATTATATAAGAATAATCAAGGGGAATAATCAGAAAAATAATCAAGGGAATAATCAGGGTGTTGATTATTTCTAGCGAACAGGCCCTAAAGTTCTAGCGTTCCCTGCCCTGGTTTAGAGCCTCTGTATTCAAGCAGCTGCAGCGTAGATCCTTCCTCGTCTTTGTTTAATCAACCCACCAAGCTTCTTATCTTCGTATTTCAACTGGCGGGGTGCGTCAAACTAACGTAGTGAGTCGGTGGCGCTTAAGCTATCATGCTATTTGTTGATGGTTGGTTGACTTTCCCATCCGTTTTTACCCTGAAAAGTCAAAAGTTGTCAAATTTCCAGCAGCTGAAAACGTGCACTTTTCTGGAGTTGAAGATCGCGAGGGCGTCGAACTTCGCGTTGTTGGCTGTAGATCTTTAGGTCTCAATCCCTCTATTCTCTCTTGATCCCTTTTCTCATTTTTCAAAATTATCGACTTCTCCGGTACACCTCTCTGGTATCTCTGAAGGGTACGGAGGCATCTTCTCGAGATTCTCCGCAAAGCCAATATTGCCTTGCACATTATCCCATCTCTCGTCGTAGCCTTTCTTTGCCAGACTCGCCCGAACATCGCCCAAGATGGCTGAAAACGATCAACCAACCGTCGTCGGACGGCTGCGAAAAGATTCAGTGTCTCTCGCAGACACAGTCATGAACTTCAACCCCCAACCCAGAATGTGGGCAGCGAGCAATCGCATACGCACCCACGGTTTCCGAGCTTCGATAGCAGTGTGTCAAATGATTCTTCATATTAATTAGCAATCTAACCTAATTAGTAAAATAGAGCAGAATATAATTAATGGCTTTTTAAAAAGGGTTGATTAGAGTAGACTAAATAATTAACTATAATCAATTAATTTGAGTAATATGTCATGTGATATAAGAATTCAATAAATTCCTGACTTTACTTTTAAGTTTTACATTATTTAACCCATTTATAGGAGATATAAACAATACTAATAGAAACTAAAATTATATGTAAATCTACTCTTTTTGTGACAATTCTGGCAAATATCACCTGATCACGTGTGCCGCAAGATCAGTGATATGGGATCGCGCTGCCAAGTATTCCGCGGCACTATCGGAAAAGGTCCTAAAGATCAGGGGCAGGCCGTGTACTTGTAGAACCTTTTCTTTCTTTCCTTAGCTTAGTTTTTTGTATAATACAGCACCTTTTGCATAGAGTCTTTAATGTGTAAGACTCCGTTGCGTAGAGCTGTCACACTTAGTGACCTTAAGTCTTAAATCAAGGCCGCTTTATATAGGCACGTGACTTATTAATTACACTAACCAATTAATACTCAATTAATCATAATTATTAATTGATTAGAGTATGAGTAAACATTAAAAACAGCTGATTAGATTAATTGGTATTACTCTACTCTAATCATTTGACACACTGTTCGATAGCCGTTGCTGGCGGCGAGAACATCGAATTCGACGTGAACGGCTACAGCTCGTGGACAGTTACCACAGACAGCAATGGCGAAGCCGTCCTAACTTCCGTTTTATCAAGATCCCCAACCGCCTTGACAACAATCAAGGAGCCCCAGGTCCTAAAACGTCCGACTTTAGGAAGACGACAGACTTTACTGGAGCAAGCAGCGTCAGAGGAGAAGCACAATTGGAAAGAAACAACAGCCAACGGATTCGAAGCAGCATGGAAATTCATCTCTTCACCCACTGGTTTCCTGATGACGATCTATGGCCTCAACATCGTAGCCTGGGAAGCCGTGCTCTTCTTCCTCCTCCCCGGCGCCGCCCCAGTCATGAACCACCCTTCCAAAGATGCGGACTCTTCCCCGAGGAAAATCTGGATGGAGATCGATTCTCAGACCCTCAATGCCTTGTTCTGTGTAGGGGGATTTTGGGTTGGCGCCGTAGAGATTTAGGGATTTGTACTGGCTGATTAATGGAAGGGTGAGGTATAATAGGTATGCGATGAAGAGGCTTTGTGCGCAGAATAAGACGTGGTTTAGGCCTTCTGCTTGGTACGGGAATGGGAAGGGGAATGTGGAGCGCGGGAGTGGGGGAGAGGAAAAGAGGGTTACGTTCTGGGGAGGTAGCGCCGCCTACGAGTTTGTGGAAACTGAATTTTGTGTTTGGATGATGATTCTTAATACACTATTCCAATGCGCTCTTGCTGGTTTCATGTTGGGCTACAATCGGTTCAACCGACCGACTTGGGCGACGGGAACATTCATTGGACTCGGTTGTGGTGTGAGTTTGTTGGCGGGACTGATGATGTGGGAGGGACGGAAGGTTAAGAAGATTGAGGGGCCTGTGGTGAAGGTTGTTGATGCTGTGCAACCTGCAGGTAGGGAGGAGAAATCTGAAAAGAAGGGCGGGGAAGAGGTAGAGTTGGAGAAGAATGCATGAGCTTCACGATTTAATTAAGCATGCTTTTATCTTATGGTTCGAATTGTCTGACTAACATCTCGATAAAGAGCTTATGACCTGACCAATTCGTCCAAGGATTAGGTTAAGTTTCTGGCTCTCATTGTCAGTCAAAGTTCTGTTTTCGAACACCTCATCAATCACAAGCAACAAATCTGTGGCGACCTAGACTTCCTCCATCTCTAAGATCTTCCCGACTTCACCAGTCCTCTGGCTAAGGCCCCCTGTTCGCATCGAGATACATGCTATCCGCGACTAAGATACAAGGAAGTAATCGATTCAGGGAAGTAATCAATTCGTTGATGCGCATAATCCTTTATTCCACTCCAGGAACAAGGGCCTTGAAATAATCGAGGTCAACAAAACCAGCCCTAGCAGAGGCCCAGCATGCAATCTCTACAACGCTCCTAGCTATACTTTTCATGCTGCTGGGCCTTTCCCGTTCCCCTCAAAAAGAAAGTGGGGGCACGCGCCCCTCGCAATTTCCCTCCCTTCAGCATCAAAGTGAGCAAGTAGTGCTATTCAGATCAAGGAAAATGTCGTCCTTAAGCACGCGCCACTTTAGGAGGGCGGCGATACTCTCCGTACCAATCACTGTAGTCGCGCAAGTAGTAATACATATCTACCATAACGTCTTGGTAAGCGACCTTCATCCAACCCACGTCGTGCAGCGTGCAACCTTCGATCGGCTCATGCGCCCCCTCCCTCGGACCTGGTGTAGACGGCTCCCAGTCCTTCCATATGAGGTTGACAAAGCCATCGCTAGTGGTATACGGTTCTGGAGGTGCCGGTGCATCGGGGACGACAGACTCTAACGCTTCGGCGTCTACTTGTACGCAGTACCGGTAGCGCTGGGAGAGGGCAGGGCCCGCGCCTTGCTCCTGCTGCGGTGCAGTGGCGGCCCATTGCTTGAAATGCTCGCGGATAACGGACGTGCTGGCGCCGTCTAAAATAGACCGGTCTTCAATAACGGTAAGGCTGAGGCTGTCCATCATATCTTGTCCATTGTAGACCTCTAGGGTTTGCAGTATAGAGTACCGTAGACGCTCCATAAACTGGTCCCAGTCGTCGTCGCTTTCGTAGTTGCAGCGATAAATCACGAAGCCCCACGTTTGGTGACCATCTTCCTGGAGATACCTCTCAATGTTGTCGGCGTTGTTAAATTGTGTGGGCCATTGGGGCGCCCAACGAGACTCTATGGACATTGTGTGTTGTGGCAACTCTCTTCATTTATAATTTGTGGTTAGTACTGGATGAGGAAAAGGAGCACAATCGTTCTTTCTGCCCATGGAGCTCCTTCCATCTTCTCGCCTTTGATTTTGCGTTGGTGAAGACAGCGGAATGGAAGGTGGAAGAGAGACAAACCGCTTTCACAGGTCGGTACCTCAGAGACGTGCCAATCAGTATTCGCAATGCTCCCAACTTTGGCAAAGGATCTAGTGACTCTTCAGCCCTCTTCGCATTCAAGCAAGTGCGTTTGCCATTTATTGGATATCTCGCTTAAAATTGTCCGTTTGACCGCAGAGCGTAGGCCAATTGGTGGGGTCTCTCCCGCTTCAGGGGGGATGCAAGCCACGGAGGCTTTTGGCACGGAAATCGACGCCACAATATTACCACAGTGCTTTATTCGGCTCTGAGCTAGCCCCATTCAACGGTGTGTACCTGAATATAGGGGAAGTTTTTTAATGCTGTCGATATGACAGGGTGAAAGCTTTGTCACACGGCTGAGAATGCACTGATAACAGCCCTTGGATGATAACCTCTTCCGGTGGGATTAAATGATCGTCGGGCCCAGAAGTCTGGTGTGCGGCTCTTTACAGTTTTCCATGCTATGATTCAAGATGTTGTTTTCGTGTCTACTTTACGCTGCGCTGTTGGGACCGCCGGGAGCGACAGCAGCACGAATATTCCCTCGCCAAACTTCCTGTAAGTCAGAACACTCCCTGCTCTTGAACGATTTTCTTTACTAACGGCTATTTCTAATAGTTTCTAATGGGACTTCAAGTATAAACTCGACCTCAAGGGCAGCACCAACGCCTACTTCATTGCTCTGCTGTCAAGTCGAAGCATGGAACATACCCGTTCAGGTGTGGTATTCTCAGTCAATCGAGGTGACCGTCGCAACGGTATACACCACCTACGTCGTCAGCCAAAACGCCACTGTATCGACCATCAAAAGCACCCTCTCAGCGAACTACACTCGGACAACAACTGGATTCGGAGGACAGGGCTATCAGACTCTCAGCCTTCCCGGAATTCCAACAGACCTCATCAGCGCTAACGGTGTGAACGAATTTCTATACCCAGGTCCCTTCACCTTCCTCGAATATGGGACCGCATTCACAGATCCTTATGGCAATGTCGTCCCATCTCCTACGCCAGTCATTGATTTCACGGACGTGGGGATCTATACCTACGCTGCTATTACCTCAGAGTTAGAAGATGGATCAGGAAAGACAGTAACTATGTGTCCTTCCCAAAATGATGTTGAAGTTGGTGGATACATTCCAATGGCGAATGTTTACCCGTCGGGGTATTATGTCCCAGACACTAATCTGGAAAATAACTTTTACGAATACGAGAGTTACGTACCAACGGGACTGAACGACTTCATGCTTTCGAACTTACCTCCGGCCTCGGCTGGCTATCCGACGTGGTATTCGCAAATTGCCTCTGGGTCGTGTTTGCAGGGAAGTGTCGGCGGTCAACCAACAGCACATATACCTGTCAATCAACTTATAGCAGATGGTGGCACTGTCACAATAACTCAGACACATTCCTCAACCACTTCATCCCATCGTGGATTCGGA
>NXFV01001544.1:0-41948 GCA_002803225.1 Gamarada debralockiae | reverse complement strand
TTTGGCGGAGGATTGGGCTTTCCAAGCCAAGGAACTGGCGGTGTTGCAATCCCAGCTAGTACTGGAGGTGGAGGTACTGCCCCGACCACTTCATCTCACGGTGGTTTGGGCGGAGGATTGGGCTTTCCAAGCCAAGGAACTGGCGGGGTTGCAATCCCAACTAGTACGGGAGGTGGAGGTACTGCCCCGACCACTTCATCTCATGGTGGTTTTGGCGGAGGATTGGGCTTTCCAAGCCAAGGAACTGGCGGTGTTGCAATCCCAACTAGTACGGGAGGTGGAGGTACTGCCCCGACCACTTCATCTCATGGTGGTTTCGGAGGAGGATTGGGCTTTCCAAGCCAAGGAACTGGCGGTAATGCAATCCCAACTAGTATAGGAGGTGGAGGTGCTGGATCGAGTTCGACTTCACAAGGTCAAGGTGATTCGAGCTCGACCAAAGTCGGTGGAAGTGGAGGATTGGGCTTTCCAAGTCAAGGAACTGGCGGTGATGCAATCCCTACTAGTACAGGGGGTGGAGGTGCTGGATCGAGTTCGACTTCACAAGGTCAAGGTGATTCGAGCGCGACCACAGTGGGTGGAGATGGAGGATCGGGTTCTCCCTCACAAGGACAAGGAGATTCGAGCTCGATGGCTGGTGGAGGTGGTGCAACTTTAAATGGCGGTGGTTCACCAAATTCTCCGCTGAACACCGGTGGTCAGTCTCCAGCGACATCTACTCCACCTCCGGCAGGCGTGACTGGGAGTCCGCAAACCACAACCCAGAAGCCTCCACCTACCATAATTGTTGGTTACTCAACCCTTACTGGAACCGCAGCAGCTGCCTATATACAGGCAAGCGGTATTGGCAGGGGAGCTGAAATCCTCGTCAGCGGAACGACTCTCATCGGAGCAGCTGCATCGGCATACGTCCTTGCCGCCAATGCTGAAGCGGACGAAGCTGAAATGGAGCTCACCGTTGGAACGAATCTGGTCCCCTACAGCACCAACGCCGCCTCACAAATCGTCATCGGATCGCAAACTCTAAGCCCAGGAGCACATGTAACTCTGAGCGGGGAGCCTGAGGAGTTCCTCTCTCTGGCGCCTGGCGGCGGTGGTGTGGTTGTTTTGTCAAACGGCGTACCTGTCACAACAGGGGCCGTTGGAATGGACCTCACGATTGGGATAAACATAGTTCCTTACATCACAAATTCTATGTCGGATGTCATTATTGGAACCCAGACTTTGAGTCCTGGAGCGGAGATTACTGCAAGTGGAGGTGATGTGCTTTCTTTGGCACCGGGTATGAACGTGGTGGTGTATTCCAGGGGCACGCCTATTACCACTGAGGATTTGGCAGGGGCAACTCTCCCACCACCGCACCCTAAGAAGAAATCTGGGGCGATGGGAGTGGGTTCTGGACTGTCGCACTTGAGGAGGTGTATATTTGTGGTCCTTGCTGGGTGTTTACTTGTGAATAATTGGTTATGACAGCCGGAAGGCTTAATAAATAATAATAATACAATCGTGCAAATTTGTAGCGTGTTCGGTCGGTAAACTTTAGAGGCCGCCCGTGCCAAACCTGACGCGACACGATGTACTTTTGCTCCTCCTGCGGGACAAAGTAGTTCATATAAAGCCCCCCATGAGCTGTGAGAACAGAACAAAATCCTTCTTTCGGCACTACTAAGTAAGTATAGTGAATTGCCCAGCAGGACGTGGACGCTCCAAGCTCTACTTAAATCTAAGTGGTCAATCGTGACTGCCGCGGTAAGTGAAGCGCCTTCGTTAGATCTTCACAAGCCCTCCCTATCTCAACCAAGGCGATTACTTGATGTTGGTGAACTTTGCAAGATGTTGCTCAGGAGATTCCGTTATCTATTGGCCTTCACTACACTCTGTATAGTAATCCTCTTCCTCTACCGTTCTCGACAATCCAAACCCGTCCCCCAACACCCCTTCGCGGAATTCACCAAACCTCCTCCCGCGCACGACAACCGATTCGACTGGGCCAAACGGCCTCAGAAATTCCCCGTATCGTCCTTCATCCCTCTCCCCACCGGCGCCGCGTCCCCTATTCCCAAGATCCAACACGAATTCACTCCAGACTTTGGAGCCTCTGCCGAAGAGAACGACCGCCGACGCGCCGCGATCAAATCAACCTACATACGCGCCTGGGAAGGCTATAAAAACCGCGCATGGCTGAAAGACGAACTGCGTCCCATATCTGGGGGCTCGCAGAGCCATTTCGGGGGCTGGGCTGCGACTTTGATTGACTCGCTAGACACATTATGGATAATGGATCTTAAAGTCGATTTTGCGCAAGCAGTGGGTGCTGTTGAGGCTATTGATTTTACACAAACGGACGAGGAGGAAATCAATGCCTTTGAGACGACGATTAGGTATCTTGGGGGCTTGTTGGCGGCGTGGGATTTGTGCGGCCACGAGGAACCTGGGAATGGGGTGTTGATGGCGAAGGCGGTGGAGTTGGGAGAGCTTCTTTATGCGGCCTTTGATACGGAGAACAGGATGCCGATTACGAGGTGGAAGTGGCACAGGGCAAGGGATGGAAAGACCCAGGAGGCTGATAGCGCGGTTCTGGTTGCGGAGATCGGGTCACTGTCTCTGGAGTTCACGAGATTATCGCAGATTACTGGTGATCCAAAATTCTATGATGCTATCCAGCGTATCACGGATCGATTCGACAGGGCACAGGACTTGACGGCTCTACCCGGTATGTGGCCGGTGGTTGTGAATCCAAAGGAGGAGAACTTCGGAGATAATATGGATTTCTCGATCGGAGCCATGGCAGATTCTGCGTACGAATATCTTCCTAAGGAATATATCTTACTTGGTGGCCGGTCTACACAATATTGGGAACTCTACGACTCCGCCATTGATACTGCAAGGCAACATCTTTTCTTCCGCCCAATGACAAAATCTGACGCCGATATCCTCATATCAGGTAATCGTCATGTCATCCCAGGCACAACGGGTACGCTTGATCCGCAAGGCCAGCATCTGTCATGCTTTGCTGGAGGTATGCTGGGTATTGGATCCAAGATTTTCGACCGTCCTGATGACTTGGTAATCGCGCGAAAGCTTGTCGATGGATGTCTGTGGGCATATCACTCCATGCCAACCGGTATCATGCCCGAGACCTTTCACGTAACTCCCTGCACAGATCCAGACCAATGCGCCTGGGTTGAGCAGCCTCATAGCGAGGACCCAGAGCATTTCCCCGAATTCTTTGATATTCCGGATAAGAGATATATCCTCCGGCCTGAAGCCATCGAATCCTTGTTCATTCTGTACCGCATCACGGGCGATGAGACCCTGAGGGAGGAAGCATGGAAAATGTTCGAGGCGATCGAAGAACATACGAAAACAGAATATGGAAATGCAGCTCTCAATGATGTGACTCGAGTCCCAGCACCGCAGGCTGATAGCATGGAATCATTCTGGACAGCGGAGACCCTGAAGTACTTTTACCTGATTTTTAGTCCGCCGGACGTGCTCAGTTTGGATGAGTGGGTTTTCAATACTGAGGCTCATCCTTTCAAGAGATCTTGAACTTCAGTCCATCCTACTCCCGGATGAGCCTGTCGTCGGCCCGATGCGCCGGCTCTGCGAACCGCAAACGTGTCTCACTTTCCCCACTTTTGATCATCTCAACGAAGAGGATCGTTTTTGCTTTTGCAGCTCACCGTTCTACCGTAAGACCCGCCAGCACCCTAGAAACATTTCCGCATCCCGAAATAATTCCCTAATTTCTGTTCCGAAGCGATGCCAGCAAGATGCTGGGTTCTTCGATGAAGGCAGCGGTGGAAGGCCATATCGTGGATGAGGCGAAAATCGACCATGTGACTTTTGTAGGATGAGGGTGTTTAGTCAAAGTCTCTCTACCGTGTGAGAAGTGTACGCGAGCATCAAGAGCTTGTACTTTGATCAAGTGTCTCCTTCTCGACGTGGACAACAACCCGCAGAACGGAATACCACGGAAACGGGATTGTCTGTCCCAGCCCTTCAATTAACCAGCCACGATCCTCACTACCTCATACCTCAGACTCCCGGAGCCGGCTTCAGTGCTCGTAGTCCTGGGGCCGTCGACGATGCAATGATGGACTTTTGATTTCGATTGGGATTTCTTCCAGACGCAATCGACTCTGAATGCGTTCAATCATCTTCCTGATAATGTTGCATTCAATGGTGGCCTCCCTTCGGGATCACCCTCTTATCCTTCGCTGAGTGATGCGGCGCAATCACCCAGTTCATTGGCAGGACTGTCTCCCAACACCCTTTCAAATACGGCACATCGATACTGATCAAGATGAACTCCCCAATCGCTCCAGAGTTCTCTTAGGCCCCTCATCAGAAATGGATCCGTTTCTTCGCAGGTTTTACGCCTTCGATGACTCGCGCCATTTTCAGTCAAGCTTGCGGAGCTTCTAATCGTTCAGCAGCGGCCCGGCAAAGTCTACATTGTTCGTGGAAACGCCTCGCCGAGTGACCGATTCTATTGCAGACAACCTCATTCCTCAGACTTACCGAGAGGACCCTTTGATTCGCGACATGGAACCATACAGAACGAAGTTATTCTCCCTATTTGAGAGATTCATCTTCCCTTTCTACCCTGTCTGTCAGCCAACGGCCACCTGCTCAACGTCGCCTTCCCTAAATGCTGCATTATACGGAACGGCTTTGCCCTGGCGCTCCCTGATCCTACTCTATTTGGTAATCCGTCTGGCGATCCATTTCTCGGGAACTTTACGCGCCCTCGTGTGACACAATTCAAGCTTGCCTCCTAATAGAGCGTGAAAAGTCCAAACCATTCGTCAGCGACAGTCCATTCGATTGGACACTTGTTACGACGACCGTCTCTCTAGCATGCACACCGGGCCTCCACCTAGACCCAGATCAGTGGCAGATATCTGAGCAAGAGAAGTCACAGCGTGAGCTCCTTTGGTGGGTGGTCTACCTACAAGAGAGATGGTTCGGAGCAACAATGGGGCGTCCAGTTCTCATCAAAGAGGGGGACTTTGATGTGCCTTGGCCCAAATCCAGTATCGGGAATAACCACTCCGGTAGGGGCTGTCTAATGAGCAATTCTTTCCTTATGCATTTGATACCTTTGACGTACATACTCGACGACGTTCTTATGGATTTTACGTAAGTTATATATATCATCCCAGCTCGGTTTCTTTGTTGACAACTTGGATTTAGGACAGTAAGGAAGGCAGCACAGCTTCGCTCGAACATCGAAGGTGCTATTGCCGCGGTAGGAGTCATCGAAAAGAAACTGGACGACTGGTGCAAAGATACTTTAGAATCTCATTCATACGACGGCATGCCGTCCGATCTCAGAATGCGAAGCAGCATCGGCGTCCTCCGAATTGCATCTATATACTGCTACATTCTCGTACATCGGAAGCTACTCAAGACGACACTCGGAACGCCGTTATTTGATCACTGTTACGAAGACGCCGTGCAGTATACCAGCCGCATCTTCTTTCAACTGGAATTCCTCACGCTGTTAGATCTTGAATCCTTTTGGTTCCCATGTGAGTTGAGAGACCATAGAAACTGTCTTGCACTAACCAAATAGGGTTACGAGCGCAGTTCAATGCTATCGCAGACTTCGTAGTGCTGCTCTGCGTTGTCGCACCGTCAGAGCAGGACAGGTCGTTCACGCGTGAAGTGGCAGCGAAGCATCGCGAATGATTGTGGTTGAGGAGCAAGTCTTTTGAGATCTCGAGGACGAGTATAGTGAGGCTTGACTTGTTGCTTTTGGCTGTTGATAATGGACGATTGGGAAGAAGTCCGGATTCAGAGATGTAGCAAATCGATCAGTCATTCAAAAGTCACTCGGCCCTAAGCATACCATTCTAGGATGGGTTGGCAGTCGTGCAATATCACTTTTCGGCGCGTTGTGCTCTATTCATCAGTCACTTCCATGTTTCATTTCAGATTTTAAGTATGAAGGGCTTTCGATGCTACTTTCTCCAACCACGCTCATCGTTGCTCGACCCCCTTGCTCCAAATACCACTCCGAGACGGCTTATACCAGATTCACTACAACAAGTCAGTAAATACCATTCCATCAATATCAATCCCATTCTGCTTCTAACTTACCATAGCATATCTAAATTGCAGGTTCTCATGATCGGTCAAATCAAGAAACTCCTGGTAGGGGACCGCAGCCTCCTGGCTACGATCAAAGCGACAGCGTCTTCGGTTCTCGGCAATAATCAGGAGTCTGATCACACATAGGATGACGAATACGATTGCAGGGCAGATCATCATTACGATCTTGACTTTGGTGTAGGATGAGTCCTATTTGTGTCAGTCGAAGTCTCAATTGCTCGATCAGCATCCAGCCGCGAGCCGACTCACATTCTTCGTGATCTGCGGCCCTGTCAATGATCCAGTTATCGAGCCCACAAGCAGGATGGCGTTGGAGAGGACTTTCTTAATTTGTCCTTCAGCTTTGTTAGCTAGTATTTGGGAGAAACTTTGGTTAGCGTCCTACCAAGACTGTTTTCTGAAACCATGCTGAAGTTCAAGACGTAGGTCGCAGCGAAGACACGTTGGAACTATTGTCCAAATCAGCAAACAACTTTCAAGATCGGGATGCACTCACATAGAACGCCATCAAAGCACCGAATTTATTGTTCTCGAGGCCATACAACACCGCACCGAAGATCGTCCCCAGAACCGCAGCGATGCCAACCCAAAGCGTGCGATCTTTCATCCTATCCGCCATATAACAAGCGATGAGCACGCCTTACGGTATATCCAGTGGAGACGGATAAAGTTGAGTCTGTAAATGGTACACATTGTTAATTACGTTAACGATTCTTTGAAGTTTTGTTTAGTCTTCCAGGCTTTGACATTGTTTCATGGTTTTGTAAAGGATTCTGGTTAGATAGTTGGGAAAAGAAGAGATGTCGTTGAGGACGAAGGACATTTATAAAGAAAGAATCTTGAGAGAGATTTTTGAATCACGGATCACTGCTTGATGATTCAAACTTCATAAGTGCAATTCAAACATTTGTTGTGAAGTAGCCTGTTATTCACAGCTACGAGATTATTACTACATCTGTGCTGTGTACGAAGTACAACTGCGTGTTATCTCCCCCGAGTGATTAGGGTCCGACCGTGGCAGATAACACACCCGCGCTTTGGGTTCTTTATTCTTATTTCTTGGAATACTGAATCCCTTTTATCTAATATTCAAATTTCTGCAACATTTTTCTTGATATCTTGGGCAAAGAATCTGAAAGGTCCGCATTTTGTACTTCTTCTCAATCTCACCAAATCTTCTCTCTCATACCTCACTGGTAGGTATCCTGGACCATTTATCGCAAAATGTTCGACAGGCTCGTCGGACGTTGGATCGATAAGTTCACAGCATCCTAACAATCGCCAGTCACCACTCTTGTCTGCTGGGCTAAGTGCCAAAGGTAATGGGACACCCGGTACAACGGCTAATTTGTCGCCAATACGTGTCTACTATGAACCCCAGTGGGTGTTATGGACAGGAGTTCTGGGGTTGTTTGAAGTGGAGGTCGAATCATGCCAACCCGCCCCCCGAAACGACTCAGGTGTCCCAATTTCGAATGCAACGTTTATAAACTTTGTCATTTGATCTATACCGGTATCCGCCTTTCCTATCTCACTTACAACACCACTTTCTGAAACTTCTACGATCGTCCCAATAATATATCCAGTTAATAAAAGGATGTCAGCGTGAGACTTATCGAACAAAGTCGAGTCGCTAGGCCACTTGCTTCAGACGAGGTGGCCAGAGAATGAATTGTCCGTGGCTGGCAATTACCAGTCCGGCGCCTATGATGGTAACGCAAATCGAGTCAAACCTGGGTTCATACCCCTTTCTACTTGAGAGAAGATATGAGATCCTTCGTGATCAATACACCACCTTGCGACGTCTTTGTATAGGTTGGCCACATCACCGAATAATTGACTCGAATTTGACCTGTAGCTTTGGCCATACTAAGCAACGCATATATTTGTCTCTTGGACCGGTAGCTTTCTATGTTCAAAACTACCCAGAAGACTGGATAGCAAATATTGTATTCCGTAATTGGATCTGTTAGATATCTGCGTGACTCGAATGTCTTGACTCTGGTTTCTCGGCCGCTGTGGAGCCGAGTAGAGCGCTGTGTGGGTGTCGTGAAAGTCTGCCAATAGCTCTGCCAAGTCATCCATTGTGACAACTTCCCAGGCATCTCCTGTGTGCCCTTACCATAATCATACTTCAGTATCGACCAAAAAATCTCTGCTCTATTGCTGTTAGTTCTCGAGCGTAAAGGTCCTCGTCCATGGCTTAAAATCCTCAAGCAGTACTGTTTAAATTCTTCTGGGTCCACTGATATGAGAAAGCGCAACAGCCTTGATCCGAATTTGTTCTCTCAGAGCCTCATCCAATAGCACTTTGCGTATCTTCTTGTTCGTTAATCCAGATCATTGTGTTTTCTGAGTGCCGATTAGTGCTGGACCAATGTCGCAAGTTGAATCGGATTGTGTCACCGGCCTGCTGTTAGAAACCAGATATGCTTCTCGCTTGCAAAATAGTTCTCCTGAAAGTCGAAAAGCCGCTGGAAAGACAAAGCAATACCTCCAATGTAAAATAGGACGATCTTGGTGCGGATTACTTTTTGAGTCACTCAGCTTTGTTCGAACCAGGGCCTTGTGAAGAGGTTCTTGCAGCTCACCAACGCTAAGGGCATATTGAGCGTGGGTTTCATCCCTACTTAAAGCCTGTAATTTCAGAAGGAATGAGCTGTGAGTTCAAGGGCCCAGGAGCCTAAAAGACTTGGGTTTTCAGAAGGGTGTGCGCTGTAATTACAGGGTGCCTGAGGTAAATTTGCCCCCACGTGGCCCCCATTGAGTGCTTATAACCTTTACTACATATCCCTGTAGTCCATCAAGTGGAATTAGAACCGTTGCTTATAAGTGGGTGTTGCTTATACGATAAACGTGTTTTATAAAGCAATTAAACCGGTTGTATTTTGGTTTCAGAACATACAGATTGCTGACCGTCGAAATACCAGTTACTCTCTGTCTATTTGGAAGACGAAAATTGCGATAGATAGCGTTGAGGCTGTCAAGCCACCAATGCTTCAGGGTTCGAAGCGTTTGCTCCTAGGGGCAGATTGCAGAGCCAATGGTGCCTCATCGGGTGATTAGTCATCAGCAGAACGACAAGTGATCTGATCTTTCAATTTATCAGCAACTACACATCACCACATAATAAAAATCAAGTAACGGTCTGAATTCCGCCTTTCAACAATGAACGGTGCACTTCGAAGCAAGCAAGGCTGTTGGACCTGCCGTTTACGTCGCAAAAAGTGCGATGAAAAGCACCCTTTCTGTTCCACATGTGAATCATTGACGATAACCTGCTACGGCTACGGCTCGAAGCCGGACTGGATGGACAATGGGGAGAAGGAGAAGGCTATGGCGAATAGTATTAAGCAAATTGTGAAGAAAACTTCACGCCACAAGGGTCGACTGGGGATATCGATGGACCGATTTCAGAGACGCTCTGGATCCTTCAGGGACGAGGGTGCAGTCAAGATAGCCCCGAAGTCGACAAATGCGGGCACAGGCCCCTCTGCTTCGGCTCTGACCGACGCGAATACTGAGACTACCCCCTCTTCTGGAGAAAATGGCTCTCCGGCAACCACCAATGGAACTAGCAGCGGGGCGTCACCTGTAAGTTGAATGACATACAGCTGATTTGGGATGCTAACTCCGAGCAGGGTTCTACAGACGAAAGTGTCGATTCAATACCACAGGCCTCTCTTTCCTGGCTGTCGGCGATCAAAAGTGATGAAGCCGTGTTATTGATGCACTTTATTGACACTGTATTCCCTTTACAGTACCCAATGTACAGGCCAAATATTATAGAGGGTGGCCGGGGTTGGCTACTTTCCCTATTACTACGAACCAAACCGCTATACCATGCAAGCTTGGCCCTCAGCGCCTATCATCGAGGATCGGTCCTTCTTGCAGCGTGCCGTCACGGATGCAGCGCCTTCAGCGCCGTGGAGCAAGAAAACCATCTTGCAATTTGCTTGTCAGAATTCCAGCAAGCCATCAAGGATGTAGGTCAATGGGTGACTAGGTCATGTCCAAGCAATGGCCTTGGTCTCATGGCCTGTGTTATACAACTGATATTCTTTGAGGTTCGTCCCACGGAAGCTGTTTCAAATAACTCTACTGATCAATTGTACAGCTTTTCGCGGGCCATGGCGATACATGGCAGATACACCTACGAGCATGTACAGATGTCTTCTGCAAGGCCTACTGGGATCAAGCAATGGAGCTTGGTCTGGTAGAATCACCAGATACGCTCTTTGACGGGAAAACGACACTCGTTATACACGAAGGGCGCTCCCCTCCCGAAGAGTCAGCAATCTTCACATTCCTATGTGGAGTCACCATATGGCTTGATGTTGTCTCCTGTATTACAGCGGGGAAGTCGCCTCGCCTTTTTTCATTCCATCCCCATGCAATCTCGTGCAATTCTGCCATCAAGCTGGAGAATATCATGGGCTGTAAGAATTGGGTCATTTTTCACATTGGTCGCATTTCTGCATTGCACGAGTACAGGACACAAGCACTTCAGCAAGGCTACCTGGATACTGCTGATTTCGAAGGCCGAGCCGACAGTATCAGAAGAGACCTTCAGTCGGGGTTCACAGAGTACTCCTTGGCTTGTCTGGAGATCTCTCACTCAAACTTTGTTCTATCTTCGAATCCCGACATTTACATCATCACACGCATATTTACTCTCATGGCATCAATATACCTCTACCTTGTTGTCTATGGATATCAGCTTGAAGTACAGGAAGTGAACTCCCTGGTTGGAGAGGCCATGATGTTTCTGCGTACGAAGATGCCAGCTCATTTGATGCACGTTATCATCTGTCCGTTATACCTCATCGGAAGCGTGGCGAAGGGAGAAGACCAGCAGTTTTTTCGACAAGTCTTCTCCACTGCACCAATTCTGGATCCTTCATTGGAGCATCGTGGTAAGATTCTGTCGCTTCTGGAAGAAATTTGGCGCATGAGAGACACAACTATGACGGGATGGAGTTGGCAAGACACGGTGCGATTGTCAGGCCAAAATATTTTGCTTCTTTGAGTCAGCGCCCCTACAGGCAAGAGTCGCAAGGTTGAGAACGAATTGATGTTGAGGGCAAATCTTCCTCTGGCCTCGCGATTGAGATCGAATTCGGAGTACCCTCTAGCAGAGAAGCTTTGTCATACCACTCATGCCCAGTGCAACTTCTGGATTTGTCAGTTGTCACAGCTGCTGAGAAAGACCTGAACCCTATTTGATTATTGAACGCCAGGAAGTCCACCCTGAAATTACTCACGTTCACCGGCCGTCACAAACTTTCACTAGCCATCACCACCGAAGAGAAAACTCGTCGAGCGACACTGCGCTTCACCCCGTGATTGGCTGAATCTGCGTTAAATTCACTGATTGGTTGATGATTGCGCTTCGCAATCAATGCGGCTTGGCAAGTTCGCAAGGCTGGCTGCGGCTGTCTGTGCGGGAGAGCTTCTGATTGGATGCGACTGCGGTTAGGTTATCCCCAGACTTGCTGAAAGCAATAATTACCAAGCATGAATGAAACAGTGGAAGTCTACCTCATAGCTCGAGGGATTAGAAAGAATTTGCGAGGCGCAATTCCATAAGTATGGCTTTAAATTCTCGCTGTCGCCCACTTCCGCAGAGTACAGAGCCACGAACACCTTCAACGACTTCTCAAATCATTAACACATTTGCATAACTTCCTCCTCGACTTTCCAATCGCAATCCACTCACGATGAAGAATATCGTAATTCTCGGGTCATCCTTTGCAGGAGTCAGCACGGCACACAGACTCCTGAAGCAAGCTCCAAAAACCGGCGATGTGAAAATAATTCTCGTCGGGCCTAACACACACATTTTCTGGAATTTGGCCGCTCCGAGAGCCATCGTGCCTGGCCAGTTCTCCGATGATAAATTATTCGGAGCGATTGCCCCTGGTTTCAAGCAATACACGGCTGACCGATTCGAATTCGTCCTTGGTACCGCAGAAAGGCTTAACTTAGAGTCCAATACCGTTGTTGTGGCTACTGGAATGGTGGAGAAGATCATCAGCTATGATATCTTAATTCTTGCGACAGGATCGAGGACCAAGGGCGATACACCATTCAAGCCGCGCGAGTCATACGAGGCTACACGGAATGCGCTGCACGATTTCCAAGGTCGGGTCAAGAAGGCTACTTCGATTGTTGTTGGCGGTGCAGGAGCGACTGGCGTCGAGACTGCGGGAGAGCTGGGCTTCGAATACGGAACACAGAAGAGAATCACACTGGCATGTCTTACAACCCCACTTTCACTTCCATCTGTTCCCCGGACTCTCAGTTGGCCGAGAGTGCTAATAACGTCCCAGATCTCAAGCGGCGCTCAAATTCTCGAAGGCACGCCCGCAAGCGTTTCCAAAGCCGCAACGAAGAAACTTCAACAATTGAAAGTGACCATCAAGCTCGAAACCAAGATTCTTGGGTCCGCAAAGATGCCAGACGGGCGGACCGAACTCACGCTCTCCGACGGCCAGAAAATCGTCACAGATTTGTACCTTCCCACTGTCGGCCTCACTCCAAACTCCTCATACGTGCCCGATAATCTGCTCAACGGGAATGGTTTTGTGATCGTGGATGAGTACTTGAGGGTCAAGGGGACAACGAACGTTTGGGCCGTGGGCGATATCTCCAATGTGCAGAGACCTCAATATGTCAATACTGAGAAGCAATCAGTGCATGTTACGAAGAACATCGGGCTATTGATGCAAGGCAAGGACTTGGCACGGTATCCAACAGACGACAAAGGTATGTATTGATCTATCATTTGGTAGCAAAGATGAACCTTTGGTTGACTTTAGAATAGCTATGATGGTTGTTCCTCTTGGTAGGAAGGCAGGTACGGGACACATGGGAAGTATGAAGCTGCCCAGCTTCATGGTGGTCTTTGTCAAGGGGAAGACGTATTTCACGCAAAACCTTGGCCCCACTATCGCCGGTACTCATATTTGATTGGTCTTGCGGTCCTATTTAATATGTATAATATCTTATAATCATACCCTCCGGTTTAGTAATTTCATATCTATATATTGATTTACTGGGCCTTGAGAGAGTGCTTGGTGAGATGCAGATCGAGGCCCAGCTCGGGGGCGGAAGCGATTTGTTAGGGCACGGCTACAGTGCCTTACGCATGAACTGCCCTGTTTCGTTCAAACAATTTCGGACCTCATGTTGACCTATATATGGCGTATATAACTGAACCAACCCGCAACAACTTACCACAAGGCATTGAATCTCGAATAATGGAGCTCATTCAACCTTTCTCTGATCTTGGTCTCCTGGCAAGCTTTGCGCTACGCATTCTACGATCCGCGGACACTCATCCACGGCGGGCCGCGAGTCGAACACTCATAAGTGGGGGAGCTGGCAACGTCTCCCACTCCTGGGATTTCAAAATGGGAGGACTCTCCACTCGAACATACGTGATTAGGAATTCTTATTTCATTGCAGTACTATTTCCTGGACTTAGTGGTGGCACTTGAATTGCAAAAGCCTGAATTGGGTTCGACGCGTGCGCAACGTTCGCGAACAACCTAATCTCCGAATTGGAGTTGATGTCTGCGGGTGAGTTCATGCCTAGAAATTCAGAGAGCAAAGATAAGAGTCATTGACAAACAATCAGGACAAACACCGATGAAGTAATCCTCGATCCAATGCGCCTTCAGAATCCGGCCGAGGAATCATCGCCTGGCACAAAGCCTCAACGACCGGAAACCCCAGCGATGGAATCAACAACGCCATCACTGCCATGTTCAAAAAGTCCAAAATCGACCCAAACGACGTGGCCAGTGTCACTATCGGAACGACTCATTTACCAATGCTGTGGTTGAGCAAGACAGAGCGCGATTGGCTAAGGTTGCGATTATTCGACTTTGTGGCCCACTCTCCAAAGGGGTCCCTCCATGCGTTGACTGGCCTGAAAACTCCGAAATTTGTATTATTACCGTATCGAAGGAGGGCTAGAAGTTAATGTGAGTTTGATCTCGGATGTTGACGACGATGGGATTCCTGAGCAAGTGAAGATCATTAAAGAGAAAGGCATTAAGAGCATTGTGGTCAATGGCATTTTCAGCCCTGTCGATGTGATCTATAAACAGGAGGAGCGGACTGCTCAGATCATAAAGGAGACGTATCCGGAGACTGATGTCGTGACCTCGAAAGACGTCGCCAACCTGGCTTTCTTGGAGGGAGAGAACGCGGCGATCCTGAACGCCTCGATTCTTCCTTTTGCCCGCAAGACTATACGCTCATTTCAAACTGCAATCTCACGTCTCAAGCTACAATGCCCAATATTCATCACCCAGAATGACGGTACAATTTTGCTAGCAGTGCCGCGTCAAAGCTTCCAATCAGGACATTCTCGAGTGGCCCTACAAACAGCATGAGAGGGGCAGCATTTCTGACCCAAAATGGCATCAAAGAGTCCATGATGGTCATAGATATTGGCGGTACAGCAACCAACGTTGGACTCCTGCTAGCCAACGGATTCCCACGTCAGGCAGCAGCATTCAGCGAGATTTCAGGAGTCAGGATGAACTTCTCCTACCCAGACGTTTGAAGCATGGGACTAGGAGGTGGTTCTATCGTCCGCATGAGTCATGGCGGAACATTGAACGTCGGTCCAGATAGCGTGGGATACTGCCTGACCGAAGAGGCGCTCGTATTTGGAGGAAAGACACCAACGGCAACGGATTGCACAGTCCTTGCAGGCCCTAATGCGGACATTCGAGATCGATCACTAGTTTCAAAAGCTTCGCTTGACCGCAATGTGGAAGAATTCAATTCGGTTGTCAAACGAATACTGGAGAGGGCGATTGATGTGATGAAAACTTCTGGGGACGATCTTCCGGATCTGTTGGTTGGTGGAGCTATGACTGCGCCTGATGAACTTGCAGGTGCAAGCAAAGTGGTAAAGCCAGAGTGGTCGGGTGTGGCAAATACCATTGGAGCAGCGACGGCAAGAGTCAGCGGGATCATCGATACAATTAAGAGCACAGAAAAGAAAACGACAAGCCAGGTCGTGGAAGAGACTTCGAAGCGTGCGATAGAGACGGTAATTGAAAATGGGGCGAGGAAGTTTGTTGAAATGGACCACCTACCACTTCAGGGTGAGCAGCCCTTTTATTCCTATCAGAATCTTGCAACATCTGACTGAATGTAGTATATTACAAACAAATCGCGATTCATCGTCAAAGCAGTCTGTGATTTTGACTTTGAACGCAAAGTCACTGTTGAAGTATGCTGCTCACCGAGGAGACGGCTGAAGAGAATCGAATGACCGAATTCGCAAAGACGACGCAGACAAACGCAGAATCTGGGAGTGAAAAAGCTGTTCAACCTGCAGAGATTGATATCGCATCCTACAAACCAAATATACAAGGTCGCGAATGGATCATCTCGGACACAGATTTATCATGGATCAGCACCTGTTGCTATATTCTTGGGACGGGAGGTGGCGGATCGTCCTACGGCACATGCTACGACTAAGAGAAATATGAGAAGTGGTGGGGTGGTACGGGTCATCTCTCCGGATAACCTTCAGGATGATGATCTTGTTGCTTGTGGTGGGGGTAAAGGATCGCCGACTATCGGGATGGAGAAACTTACTGGTGATGAGTACTTGTACCAATCCCTTTTTGACCGTCTGTGAGTATGCTGATAGGATGGCAGGATGCTAGAAGCTCAAACCGAACTCTATAGCTTTATGAAAGTCTCACCCACCGCCGTCATCGCACTTGAAATCGGTGGTGAGAACGGACTTCAGGGCATGATCATCGGTGCACCAAATATGATGAACCTCCCAACTGTTGATGGAGACTGGATGGGGCGTGCATATCCCGTTGCATGGCAGACAACGCCTGTAGTGTTTCAAGAGAAGCCTGTCTTTCTGCCTTCTACAATTTGTGATGGGAATGGTCAAGTGATGGTACGTCATCCTAATCTTCCACAGAACGAGAGGATTAATTGGAGCTTACGGATGGCAGCTCAAGACCAAAGCCAAAAGCGAACTTATGAGTGAACGCGCATTCCGCGCCGCGCTCTGGCAAATGGGTTCACATGTCGCTTGCGCCAGAGGTCCCATCTCCGGCAAGAATACCAAGAGCTGGGTCGTCGAACACACCATCTCTCTATCCTGGCGGATCGGACGAGCTGTTGCCTTGTCTGGGAGCTTGAACAAGATTGATACAGTTGCTGAGTCTATCATCAGTGAAGTTGGAGGAAGTGAGTCGGCTAAAGTGCTGTTCAAGGGCAAGATTGTCGGTGTCGAGCGGACTCTGAGGATGGGTCACGTCTATGGAGAGGTGAATATGAGGGCATGAGCTTGAAGGGTGAGGGAGAGAGCGAGTCTAAGGGCCGATTGAAGATTCCGTTTAAGAATGAGAATATTGTTGCGATCCGGGAGGAGGATGGGAGTGAAACGATACGTTCCTTTTCCTTCTCCAGGGTACCCCCAATATCTACTTCCTCGCTCTTCTGAGCTATTATAGATCCTCGCATCAGTCCCAGACCTGGTCTGTGTCATCGATACTCAAAATGGAGAGGCCATCGGGATGCCGGAATACACGTATGGCTTGTTGGCCATCGTTCTCCGGATCGTGGCATCGGAGAAGTGGACTTCGACTCGTCGAGGTCTGGAAATTGGGGGCTCTAAAGGTTTTGGTATGGATAAGGTAGAGTATAAATGGCTTGGAAAGTTCCAAAAGCCTAGATGTGTTATAGATGAGTATGGATCTATAAGGGTCAAGTAGACGTTAAATTTTGATATATATATTTTTTGTCTTTTTTCAAATGGATTTCATAACTCCTCCAGTTTCTCAGCCCAGCCATTTTCTTTCTCGTTAATATAAGATTGAAGTGTGTACGGCTAACATCACTTGAGTTGTTCTCGCCGGTCCGAAGCGGGTAGGTCGAGTGGGGATCAGTGAGTCACCGAGAATTAAAGCCAATTGAATCGCCGCTGACAACTCTGCCCCAATCCCCATTGTCTACATATCTAAGCCCTGCGCTGCAAAGAATATGATCATACCAGTGCCATTTACTATACCACTTGTACTGGATATTGTGCAATTTCTCTTGATCAAATATCCACGCCCCCGATATCCTCTCGAACTTTGATATTGAGACGTCTTCCTGTTTCGATTTTTAGTTTCCGCGAAATTAATAGCAAATGATAGCTCTATGGCGGATAGTTCAGCTTCCTCAGTTCCAGAGGCCTCGGCGTCCCCGGGTTCTCCGCAACATCGGGCTCCAACAACTCTCGCTGAGACTTTCCCCCACGATTGGTATATCAGGGTGAAAGCTTCGTTCCATGATGCCGCACCTACGAGTATTACGGCTCAAATCGAAGCACTGGAACAGAAAGTGACTTCATTACGTGACAGTAAGCTTTTCCCCCAAACTCCAAGAATCAGCAGTCAAAGGCTCAATCATTACCACAGGCCTCAAAACCCAATTGAATGTAGAAGACATAAAATTATTGCCACAGAGGTTTATGGATGGATCCGATGAAAGGACTGAGAACATCTATACCTGCTACTGGTTGATTGGGCTCCCAGCTATACCCTCAGTTGAGATCGCAGAGGCGAGAAAAATCACACGTTCCTGGGAAGTCGAGTTTGGCGAGGGGAAAAGAAGAACGAGAACTAGGCAGGCGAAGTTTATGGGACCCAAAGCTGTTTTGAATCAAGATCTCAAGCCGGATGTCCCAGTAGAAATGCCTGCTTCGGAAGTGAAGAAGCCGAAGGTGGGGACAAGGAAGTCAGGGGATTCATTCAAGAAGGTCAAGGGTAGTAATCCTGCGCAAATTCGGAAACAGTTTTTACAGCATGCTATGGGAGGAGAAGCCTCTAGCTCTCAATATAAGAAGGGCACGCCAGGGGGAAAGTTGAGACCAGCAAAGGACGTTCTCAACAGATTGAAATATGATGCTGGGTACAGTCTGGACGAGTATCTGGTTGGTTATATCGATCGGAAAGGGGGAATCTTGGAGAAACCTGTTGCAGAGTGGAAGGAATATGAAGAGCAAGAGTTGATTGCCTACTTCAAGCATATGCCGGAGAATGAGATTATTTGGGATCGGGTGAAGAAGGTGGATTGGGTATACAATGCACAACCTGGGTAAGTTGTGCCATTACCGATTATAAAAGAATCTCTGACTTAAGGATGGCCTTTATCATGCATGCTACCAATACCTCTAAAGATAGAGGCGACCCGGGAAACTGTGAAGGGTAACGAAGACAGCAACGGGATGCCACGTAGAGTGGTCACGTGATATCACGAGTTGTCCCTTGATTGAGCAATTGCTGGAGCTTCATACCCTACGACCTCAACTAACCTCGAGTACCCGCAGCTAGGGTGAGAAGTACGACTCTAGAGTGTTCAGTGGAAGGACGATAACCTAGCCGGGGATAGGATGCCAAGGCAAATTCCAGGTACCTGCAACTCGGTCCGTAGCCTAAATCTAAACCATGAGGTTCAGTTAAGCTTTTCCTTTCGCTTTCCGGAACATTTGGTTACCACGCCGCATCTTGACCATCAGGTACGTTTCAAAGACAACATTATGTCATTGTTGATGCTCGCATGCTGACATGGTCCTACAGGATACGCAACTGCTGGCATACACCCTGGGCTTCTTGTTGCTGCGATTCGAACGCGCAACTTTCGGTAACCTGCGAAAATCATGACTCAGACGTCCTTCTCATCATATAAACAACTTGAGTTGTTCCCGGCAGTGAGATGTGCGTGCGGCTACGTCGACCGCCAGTTGGATAGACTTCTGTTACTTGAGCTGAGTAGAGGGGATATATAGTGGCATTTTTAGAGCGCTAGCTTAATATCTAAAAAGCTGAAAATACAAGGAGGGGAAGAGCTCTGTTATACTACAAAAGAAGGAAAAATACAGGCTATACCAGATTAGGCAATTCCAACCAACAACTTCATACACACTGTCTCTGCTGATATCTCGGACTCGGAGAATGCGTTTGGATGGCAGAAGATTCTCGTAGGTATCGACGTGGAATGTCCGCTGCAAACTCAGATCCAGTTGCACGCAGAGTACTCAAGCTGCATCTCCATCTGAAAGGAGGGGTAGACATGTCAATGCTGTCTAACACAGTTTCGAGATGATAATGGGGTTGGCATCATAGCTACAGGGTGCTGGTCTTTAGACGTTAGTGCTGAGGACTGATTCCTGAGCAAGCTTAACACTTGGGTCAGTGGTCAAGAAAATCACACTAGGAAATCTGAACGCCCAAGCTCCTGAGTTCTCTGGATTTATCACCTTTCAACGAGAAGGAAACTGCCCCCTGGTGAATCGGTAAGAGCGGCGAATCAAAAGACAAGCTTTCTGCAGGGGAGGTCAGGTCCATCTGCACGTCAACTCGTCCGGTTATCGCCGCCGCCTCAAATAGGCGCGGGCTGTTACTCTGACTTGTAAATTATCACGTGCTTTCGATCCTACGAATTCACACAAATTTACTACTTAAATTCGATTCGATTCGTAACGAATTTGCGAATCTGAAAACGCAATTCGATCGGATTCGATTCGTATACGAATTCAAATAGTTCGAAAATTCGTGATTCGAATCGGAGCTCTATTTTCGGGCCGAAGAAGAAAACCCCCAAAGGCAGCAGCGGTATCTCCGGCTCAGGCTAAATGTATCCGGAGTTAGTGTCAATATTATACTTCGAAGTAGCAGATAGCAAAAGAAGAAAGAAACTCAAAATATCAGCTGGAGCTCCCCAATCTAGGATATGCTCGGGCCGAGACGTTCGTTGCTCAGTGATCTGGCTTGGGATCCGGAACCAACAACAGTTCCCAGTCTCACATAGAATTTTCCAGTAATCCACAACACTGCCACGTTATGAGCATCCGGAACCAACAACAGTTCCCAGTTTCACACAGAATTTTCCTGTAATCCACAACACTACCACGTTATGAGCATCCGGAGAGGAGGCTGATTACTCCCCGTGTTTGAACCAATCGCTCTGAAGTGTCGCTTATGTCCATGACGATTCTTTAGGGGTGGAGTGCCAATGTTCGGAATTGTGCTATCAACTTTCTCGTCCTAATCCTCTTCTATTGAATATGCAGAAATTCTTTCAGCATGCAAGAGAAGAATATCGGACGACGCATGCAGGTTGGGGTATCCCGCGTAGTGACAGGATGTCAACGGAGCTGGAACTTGATGTACGTCGGAAGACTCACGTCCCGTTCCAAACCGGGAGCATTTACGGGCATACCGATTGCTCTCCGAAGCTTCGTGAGAATATGTAGCGTAAAGACATGGGGCGGCCGCTATATTAGGCTCACCGCCGGGCGTTCCTGATAAGAGCCATTGTGGCCGTGGGGACTTAGGGATTTACCAAGTGAAAGAAAGCCCTCAATTTCGATGATTTCATAAGTGCTGCCTTCAGTGCTACGAACACTTGGCTCCTGAGAGACAGGGAATTAGTCCTTACATCAACCGGAAACTTTGCCATGGAGCTTAGCGGGGTAGAGACTTGCGTATCGTAACTCCCTCGTGGCAGTCATTGGCCAATGTTGTGACCTGCAAGAGACGATAACGAAGGTGACAAAGTAATTGATACTTCTTGACTTACCGGGATTGCTGGATCTGACACGACTTATCGGCCAGCCTGAATGGTACTACGGTAATGAGTACATTTACAGGACTATGCATGGCTGAGGCAAAGTACATTATACGTAGGAGTAAATCCAATCGTTCGGCGTCTGCGTCCGATTCAGGAAGCACTCGTCCATTGCGGTCAATGACCGCAACAGTTTTGAATAATTGGCGCATGCCCACTTCTAGAACTTTGATTTGGAAAAAAAAAACAAAGTTGATTCTTCTCAACTCTACAGTTTTCAACTTTGTTCAACACAAACAGAAAATAATCAATTGACGATGGGATCAACAACAGCCTCACCTTCGTTGCTCGTCTTTGGACCGCAGACAAAGTTGCCCGCTCTAGAAGCACTTACTGAGTTGCGAGAAGTTTTGGTCGAAACTCCTCAACTGACCGATCTTCGCAAAGCAGTGAATGAACTTCCGAGTTTCTGGGAATCTTTGGTGCAATTCGACTCAAGTTTGAGTCATATTCCTGGCGCTCAATATCTTAGCCGTCTCGCACGATGGGTGGAAGAGGGTGGTGGTTTTCCTTATCATCTAGGCAATCCTCCAAATCTATACGCGCTTCCTGTCACTATTCTTCTTCAGGTAGCTCAGTATGTGCGTTACCTAGCTCGGACTCAAGGTCGGGACCCCCAACGCCGAGTTTTGCAGGGGCTCAGGGCAGGAGGAGTACAAGGCTTCTGTGTTGGCCTTCTTACTGCAATTGCAGTCGGCTGTTCCGAAGATGAGGATAGTATCGCATCAATTGCTGCCGTAAGTTTGCGTTTAGCTGTGTGCGTAGGAGCGTATGTTGATCAAGATGGGTGCTTTGCCAATCCGCCCAAGAACGCTGCCTGCGTGGCAATTCGATGGAAACCTGAGGATTTTACAACTGATGAGGTGGTTCTTCTCCTTGCGGCTTATCCAGAAGTAAGTTTCCCATCTAGTACGAGCTAGTAAGAAGCTAATTTCCCTGCAAAGGCATATATCTCCAGCGTGAATGACGATTCATGTGTCACTGTCACAGCCCCAGCTGACGCAGTGACTCGCATCACAGAGGACTTCCAAGGGCTAGGATTGCGTGTTAAGACGGTTCATTTGCAGGGTCGCTTTCATTCTGCGGCGCATTTGACTGCAATGGAAAAGATTTTGAAATTTTGTGCCTCCTCAAGCGAAATGAAACTCCCAGAATTAGACGAACTGCAAGTTCCAATTCGCTCAACTATCGACAGCGAGATCATTACCACGGGATCTCTCACCACACTAGCTGTTGAGTGTATTTTACTCAAGCCAGCCGATTGGTTCAAAACTATCAAAGCCGCTGCACTTCAACTTCCAGCTTCTAGCAAGATTGTCGCATTTGCTGGTTTCGGTGACCACATACCACCTTCTCTATTGCAGACATCAGGCCTACAAGTCTTGTCTTTGAGCAAGGCCGAGACCACCAGTTTGCCACCGACTTTATCACAAGAGTCACAATATCCTCCTCACTCCATCGCCGTTGTCGGCATGGCTGGCAGATTCCCTGGCGCTGAAGATTTGGATGAGTTTTGGCAGCTTCTGCTCTCAGGAGCTTCCATGGTTCAACCTGCTCCATCCGAGAGACTGAACTTACCTGGTCCACATACAGGAGATCACTCAGGCACCAAATGGTGGGGAAACTTCCTCCGTAACCCGGATGCCTTCGATAATTGCTTCTTCAAGAAATCATCACGCGAGGCTCTTGCTTGGGACCCTCAACAGAGACTTCTCCTCGAAGTATCATACGAAGCCCTGGAGTCTTCTGGGTACTTTGGCGCTGCATCTAAGCATTCGCTTGATGATTACGGATGCTATATCGGTGCCGTCATGAATAATTACTACGACAACATTTCCTGTCATCAACCGACTGCTTACGCTACTGTTGGAACATCACGTTGCTTCTTAAGCGGCACCATCAGTCATTACTTTGGTTGGACTGGACCAGCGTTGACAATTGATACAGCTTGCTCGTCATCACATGTCGCTATCCATACTGCCTGCAGAGCAATAATTTCTGGAGAGTGCTCAAGAGCGATAGCCGGTGGCACTAATGTCTTCACTAGCCCATTTGACTACCAGAACCTTCGAGCTGCGGGCTTCCTCAGTCCCAATGGTCAATGCAAGCCGTTTGACATCCTGGCTGATGGTTACTGCCGTGGCGAGGGTGTAGGTGTAGTTGTCCTAAAGCCACTAGCAACCGCAATTGCAGAGAACGACAGCATTTTGGGTGTCATCGTCGGATCTGCTTGCAATCAAAATCAAAATTTCAGTCATATCACGGTACCACACTCAGGGTCACAAGTCAACCTATACAACAAAGTGATGAACATGGGAGGTGTTGCGCCAGAGTCGGTTTCTTATATTGAAGCTCACGGAACTGGGACTGGTGTTGGCGATCCCATTGAGGTTCGAGGCATTCGCGATGCCTTTGGTGGCCCCTCGAGAAAAAACATCCTCCATTTCAGCTCAGTGAAAGGGAACATCGGACACACAGAAGCGACTGCTGGTATTGCTGGCCTCATCAAAGTTCTACTTATGATGCAGCATGGAAAGATACCACCCCAGGCAAGCTTTTCCGTCTTGAATCCAAAGATCCCATCTTTCGGAGAATATCGAATGGAGATCCCCCGCGAGATCCTCATGTGGGACTCTCCTACAAAGATTGCTTGTGTCAACAGTTATGGAGCTGCGGGTAGTAATTCTGCTATTATGATTCGCATAAATCCCGACAGTCTCCTCGCAAGTTCCCATGCGAAACATGGTGCCACTGGGAATGTGTCAAAGTACCCTCTTTTCATCTCAGCGGCAACTTCGAGCAGTCTCTCGATGTACTGTGAAAGACTTCTGAGCTACGTGCAGGGCCCAACCTCGAAAAGCCTTTCACTGCCAGACTTGATATTCAATCTAGATGACCGAGCGAACCATGCCCTGCCGCATGTGCTCTCAACAACCATTACCGATATGGACGACCTCAAAGCTAAGCTCGCCGCTGCAGCTTCTGGATCAGGCATATTCAAGGCTGAATTTGTTGAGAATCCAAATCCTGTCGTACTTGTGTTTTCTGGCCAAGAAAGCGACTTCATTGGGGTTTCGGAAAAACTTTACCAATCTTCCTCGCTTTTCAGACATTACCTCGACCAATGTGATTATGCTTTGACTTCGCTTGGTTTGGAAAGTCTATATCCTGCAATTTTCCAAAGGACGCCAATATTAAATCTCGCCACTCTCCACGCCGCTCTATTCTCTGTTCAATACGCCTCCGCCAAAGCTTGGATGGAGTGTGGCGTTGACGTAAGCGCAGTCATTGGTCACAGCTTCGGACAGCTCACTGCACTCTGTATCTCCGGCTCTTTATGTCTTGAGGATACTCTCAAACTCGTCACTGGTAGAGCTTCAATCATGATCAAGCACTGGGGCGCAGAAAGGGGATCAATGATGTGGTTGCAAGCGGATCGCAAGACGGTCGTTGAATTATTGGAATCCGTCAATGCCCAAGGCGGTGGAGACGACATTGAAGTTGCCTGTTTCAATGGACCAAATAGTCATGTGGTTGTCGGCTCTACTCATGCTGTTGAAGCTTTAGACAATTTTATCACTGGCGATAGCTCTCTTCGAGACTTAGTCCGGACGAAGAAACTGCGGGTTACGCACGGCTTCCACTCTCAATTCACAGATCCCTTGCTACCTCATCTCAAGGCTTTGGCGAAGACTCTTGATTGGAAGAAGCCAACGATCCATCTCGAGGCTTGTGTTGCAGAGAAGAGCTCTGCTGAGCCGAACTTTGAGCTGGTATCTGAGCATATGAGACGCCCAGTCTTTTTCGAAGATACTGTCAAGAGGCTTGCTCAGCAGTATCCGGGTTGTACGTGGCTTGAAGCAGGGCATGGCTCCACTGTCATGAGGCTCGTTAAGGAATGCCTTAACACAGAACAGGAGCATCTTGTCCTGTCTACCCAGCTTACAACTTCATATGCCGAAGGTTCACTCGCTGAACTGACGGTTAGTTTATGGAAGGCTAGCTATCCAGTTCAGTATTGGCTCTTTCACCGCTCCCAGAAACACCAATATCCGTTCTTAGTTTTGCCACCCTACCAGTTCGAGAAAACTCAACATTGGCTCCCATTCACTGGCCGAGGAGGAGAGATCGGAACCACGCCAGCCATTGTAGAAAAAGCTACTAAACACGAACTTCTGACATTCGTCAAGTTCAACGACTCCAGCAAAAGGAAGGCAATCTTCCGCGTCGACCCACAAAGTGAGAGGTTTCAGTCTTTGCTGAAGGGCCATGTCATGGCAGGCCAATCCCTTGCACCAGCATCGCTCTCATTTGAGTTGGCTGCACGTGCTGCAATGTCTCTGCCCTCAGATGCGGCATCCATGTGCTATGTCCCGTGCGTCGAGTCTTTGGAAATGAGTTCACCAATCGGTCTCGACATCAGTAAAGAAATTACTCTCTGCTTGAACTGCCTAGAAGGCTCTCGACCTTCATGGTCTTTTACCATCTCAACTCAAACACAAACTGCTCAAGGTAAGATGAGCGAACCCTTCCAACACACATCTGGCACTGTCTATCTCTCGAAGAAGGATGACGCGAAAGCGGCTCAGGCCTTTAAACGTTTCGAAACATTGATCGGCACTCCGCGTTGTGAAGAGATCATGAACAACCCAGAGGCGGAGAAGATGCAAGGGAATCACATTTATCGCGCATTCAACCATATTGTTCACTATACCGAGCAGTTCCGAGGCATCAAAACTGTCTCTTGTGTACGTCGAGAGGCTGCTGGCAAAGTGACAATAGATGTAGATCCGGATGCTGCTGCTGATCAACGCCTTTGCGACACCCCAATGACGGATAGCTTCATGCAATTTGCTGGATTTCTCGTCAATTACTTCAACAACCCAAGCCTAGAGGATGTTTTTGTTTGTCACAAGATCGAACGAATTGAGATAGGTGGCAGTTTTAGCCCGGATTCAAAGGAGTGGATCGTGTATTCGACCATGTCCGACGATGGCGAACGAGAAGCATCCTCCGATTGTTATGTTTTCGAGGCCGAGAGTAGGAAACTGGTAATGGTAGCATTTGGTTTTCACTTTTCAAAAATGCCCCAGGCTATCTTGGCTCGAATGCTAAAGGGCGTCAATAAGTCAAGTGACGTTGCGCAGCCAGCAACCAAATCCGTCAGCCAAATAAGCAGCAGTCAGATGAGCGATACGCCTCCTGCAACAGAAGCATCAGAAATTCCATTCAAGAAATCTTCCAGCATACGCGAGGATCTTCTGAAAGTCTTGCATGATGTTACGGATGTACCGTTGGACGATCTGAAAGACGAGTCAACTCTCGATGACCTAGGAATCGATTCGCTGATGGCTACTGAAGTGTTGAACGATATCCGAGCAGCTCTTGGCATTTCTGTAGATCTTTCAACATTTTTGTTCTTCGACAACGTTCGTGCAGTTTGGATGCACCTTGATGAAAAGTTGGGCAACAGTCCAGACTCAGCAACTTCAGATGTTAAGGATTCTTCCGGTCAAAACACTCCTCCTCAAGTGGCATCTCCTCATGTCGAAGAGCCCCCGAAGACAGTTCAAGTCCCATCCAAGCCCTTGGCCTCCATCAATGTACCCTCCCTCACATCCACGTATCGAGCGTTCGAAGAAATACAATTCAAATACGACCATTTGGCTATCGATAGCAAGGCTGCCAACTTCTGGTCTCAAGTCTATCCCCAACAAGCTCGATTAGTTCTAGCTTACGTTGTGGAAGCATTCGCAGATCTTGGATGCGACTTGAAGTCACTCAGAGCCGGCGATTCAATGCCACAAATCCAGTCATTGTCCCGACACAAGCTTCTCGTTCGTCAGTTGTGCAGTGTCCTGGAAGATGCAAACCTCATCTCATCCACAGGTACCAACTTCTGCCGAACCAGTACCGCAGTCGATCCCACGCCAGCGGAGACGATCTATCGAGATATACTGGAGCCATATCCAGAATCCTCTAATGTCCACAAACTGGTCAAAGTGATCGGATCAAAGCTCGCCGCATGCCTCGTAGGTGAGCAAGATGGCTTGCAACTGATATTCGGCGACAAGACGAATAAGGCACTCTTGGAGGATATGTACGCTAACTGGCCTCTGCTTCGAACGCCTACACTCTTGCTTGGAGACTTCTTAATAAAAGCATTTTCCAATTCTACCGGAATAGGAAAGTTCAAAATTCTGGAGATTGGAGCAGGAACCGGAGGCACCACTCGACACATTGTCAACCATCTCCGGAGCTATGGGATCCCATTTGAATATACCTTCACAGACCTTTCAGCATCTCTGGTTGCGGCTGCAAAGAAAACTTTCAAGGGAGTGGAAGAGATGAAATTTGAGGTTTTGGATGTCGAGAAGACCCCAGAGAAGGATCACATAGGAGCCTACCATGTGATAATTGCCACAAACTGCATTCATGCAACAAGAAGACTCGACCAATCCGTGTCTTATCTTCGCAAAATGCTTCGCGAGGATGGCGTCCTTACTCTTGTGGAGATTACGAAAAATATGTTCTGGCTTGATATTGTTGTGGGACTGTTCGAAGGATGGTGGTTGTTCGACGACGGCAGATCTCATGCTTTGGTAGATGAAATGCACTGGAAGAAGGTCATGGAAGGAGCAGGGTTCGGAGATGTTGCATGGACTGATGGAAGGACACCTGAGTCAAAAACAGTACGCATCATTGCTGGCTTCCCAAATGCACGCCGCCCAACATCCAAATGCATTAAGACGACTAATATCCAGTCTTCAATGGAAACGGTCGTGTAAAAGAAGTTTGAGAACTCGGAGATCCATGCGGGCGTGTACTACCTTTTAAACTCTGAGCCTACATCTACCAAGGTGCCAATCGGTATGTGTTGATAATCTGAAAGTCTTCTTTTCGTGACAGAAAGTAACGGCTGACTGTCTAAAGCTTTAATGATACATGGAGGCAGCCATATAATCTTCTCTCGCAAGGATATCCGACCCTCCCAGACCCGTTTGCTGCTTGACAAAGGATTCCTTCCTGTAAGTCTCGACCACAGACTATGCCCAGAAGTCAGTCTCACTGAAGGCCCCATGGTGGATGTTTGTGATGCTTTGGCGTGGGCTCGTAATGAGTTGCCTCACATCAAACTCCAGCGCTCTGGTCTTCATCCTGACGGTGAGAGAGTCGTTGTGGTGGGGTGGTCATCAGGTGGTCAACTGGCTATGTCGCTGGCTTGGACTGCTCCTCAGCGTGGATTGAGACCACCAGAGGCTATTTTAGCCTTCTACTGCCCCACTAACTACGAGGATGAATGTAAGTCGTTGTCATTGATTGATTAAATCTTTACCACTGACACCTTGCGTAGGGTGGAGAAACCCAATCCAACCTGTTGGTGCTGAGGACACTGGAGCAGACTATGACCTTTTGGAGGCAATTCAGGATGGGCCAGTAAGTTCTGAAAGTTCGAGCCTGTGTCTCAAGTTGATTATCTCCAGATCACAAACTACGGCGCAATAGGAGCATGGGCACCGCTCTCAGACTCCCGGATTCGCACTGACCCGCGTTGCTGTATCCTCCTTCACATCAACTGGAAAGCCCAAATATTACCCGTAATTCTCGGTGGACTTCCAAGCAAAAGCAAACTCGACGGTTCTGATGCTAAAGAATGGTACAACCTGCCACAGCCCACCCAAGAAAAGATTGTCCCTGCCAGTCCCATGGCGCAGACCATACGTGGCAACTATCGTACCCTAACATTTCTCATCCATGGCACGAATGACGAGTTGATTCCCTGGCAGCAGACCTAAAAGACATTTGAAGCTTTGGTGGAACAGGGTGTGGTTGCTGGTGCGCAGATGGTTCAAGGAGCACCGCACATATGTGACTTGAGCAGTGATCCTGAATCGGACGGTTGGAAGGCTGTTTTGGAAGGTTATGACTTCATCAGCTCATTTGTTATGGAGTGAATAATATAGAGCTGGTTTTAGAGGAGCATCTACTTATTATAGTTTACCACTTCCGTTCTTGCTTTTACACCTATCTTGAAAATACAAAGCACTAGATTATATCTTCCTGATTCCCCATTGTCGCTTTCTAGTAGCCTCAGTTTCTACTCCTGATTCTAAGCCATATTCTTCTTCAGCTTAAAAGATTTCTACTAATTACGTAATTGTATCTTCAACATTCCTACATAGAAGCATGAACCTAGCACCCTTTATCATGTCTCTCCAATAGCTTTCCAATAGTAGCAGTCTGAATGTTCCTAGTATGACAAGAACCTCCTCTTCATGGGCAAAAATCACATCTTACTGTCAGGCTGAAATACTTGAAGAACACCCCATCACCAAAAACCACGCCCTTTTTGATCGACAGGCCTCTGTTACACCTCATGCTAGATATCTGCACCCCAGCAAGGGCATGCATTATCAAAGCCCTGGCAATGACAGTGGAAGCCGGCATGATCCCACTGAGACTGATGTAAGATGTCCTTAGGGAGTCTAGTAACAGGATTCTGAGCCTGCATGTGTCTACCTACAAGCCACCTATATAAGTCCAGACCACTGCCTAGTATTTCGTATCTTAATACTCTTCTAAACTATAATTAATATTATATACTTCATCAAATGAGACTACGCTCCCTAATATAGAGACTAATTTTTCTTCATCCTCTTTCCCATCTCCTAACCCCTAACCCTAAGCCTCAACTTAAGCCTAAAAAAAGGCAAAGGTGTTAGATATTGAAGTAACTAGTAGCTTCTAGTATACAGCTGACAAATACAGTGACAAATACGTATAACTAGAACCTTCGGTATGAGTCATACTAGGTGGCAAATACAGGGTTCAAAAGTGTATATATAGAGCACTTCCTACTGTAGAATTAATAGATGATCACTGAAAAACCAACAAAAGGCAAAGGCCCAGGGTACCTCCCTCAAAGCCAAAGGGCAAGCAAACTGCTCAAAATCTCTGCGAAAGGAAGGCAAGATCTGCCCCGAAGGATGAGCTAGATGTTGAGACAAAGGAGAGTTCTGGGCCTGTTTTTAAGAAGTGGGAGGGTGAGCAAGAAAATAAAGAAGGCTAAGACCACTTTATAATCTAATTAGCTAGCTATTAGAGTTTGGTTTCTTTTAATATATTATAGCTAGCGTCGAATTGAACTTAAAAGCATTATACTATACTATCAACCTGTTTTCGAAATACGAGTCGATATTACTATATTAATGTAATGCTAGAACGAGATACCAGATCTGACTTCGACAGAGGCGATAAGTAGCCTCGCTTTATTCGTCGACCAAGACAGCGACAGCGGAACGGATCAGCTCTCTAAGGAAAACTCTGGTAATAAATCAAAGTCGCCAAAGAAGACGGCGAAGAGGACAGCCAAGCTTATGACTATTCTCGATCAGATCTTCGACGACCACAGTAAATTGAAGATCGAGACAGTTCAACTGGAGGAAATAAGGACACTCATCAATCAAGGAGGCGACGTGACCGCCAAAAGCGAAGAACGGGTCTCTACTTTAGTTCAGATGGTAAAGGTTGTACTCAGATGTTTGGAAATTGCACCCGACCCAGACCGGAGGATTGCCAATCCCTACATATCTAAATTAATAAAGGAAGATAGAAATTAAAAACGGTAGAAGAATTCTAGTATTATCGATTACGATCGCGTATCGATTAGTCACAGGAATCCGATCGCAATCGATTTGCTTGTTAATAATCGCTGATCGGAAACCACCCTGCTAACAACCGCGTGGAAGAACTAGAAACTTTCATAAACTGTTGATAGCAACGGAGATGACCTGAAGTCCCCAAAGGCATGGAGAGCGCATAGTCAACAACACCACTCATTGAGGCTTCGCGAAGAATTAGATACTCAGTGGTGGGACTCTTGCCCTGACAGAAAGTTGATGCCCATGCACAAGTAAGTGGCGAGACGGCGGTGTCTGTCGCTATCAACCCTGACTATGATATATGTCCTTAAGAAGGGACCAGGTTATGGAGCGCGCTTCTCGAGCATGAGGTAAACCTCAAAGGAAAATAGGAGGAAATATTCAGTAGGGCAATTTCCAATTTTCTCGGAATTCTGGAGTGCCTGTTATCATACTATATGGGGCAGCTAAGCCAAAGCATTATTCCAAAGAGAATCTAAATACAGAAGATGACATGTTCGTAATCCGGAGCTGGAACAAGGTTACGAATGTTTCATGGAAACATTGGATCATTTGGTTGTAATGGGTTATTGATGCAGGCCTAACTAACAGATCGGAAGACCCGGAGCTGTTTATCACTAAAGGCCACCGCAGCGTTTACGTCTCTTTGAGCTATTGCTGGGGCGATGTTGCCAATGTCTGTACTCAGGTAGAAAGTTTATATAGTTTCAAAAACGTATACCGTTTCAACATCATCCCAAAAACTATCCAGGAGGCCATAATTGTCACTCGGAGACTTGACGTACGTTACCTATGGGTTGACACTTTGTGCATTATCCAGGATTCTAAGGAGGACTGGCTCAGAGAAGTAGGGCGCGTCGTGGTGCGCCGTGGTTTGCAGTGCACCGCGGTGTTGGTCTGAACTGTAGGCTAGATTGAGGAGAAGTTGGACCCAAGTAAGTATAGGTTTAACCTGCATTCTACTGCAGTTCACTAGATCCACAGTACACTATATGCAGGTTGGGTTAAGGCTTGTCACATGTGACCTACATGTGCTTCTTTTTTAGAAAGCTGTGGTTTCTTAAGCTTATTAAATAGTCTTATAAGAGTACTTCTTCTTTACTTTCTTTTAACTTCTTAACTTACCTAAATTGTAATAAAATTATAAAATATTACTTAATACATAATTAATTTTGGCTTACTTTCAAAGTTCTTAAGTTTGATTTTTAAGCTTACTCTGTTGTTCTCTTGCCCTTCTTTGATTTTGAGCACTAAATTATATTACTTGCAGCAAGTAGCTTGTTTTTGATAGTATATTTTACTCCTTAGCTTAGTATAAGTCTAACACATGTCACAGGGGTCTTAGCTACTAATCAAGGCATAAGTGAGATTAAAAATAACCCGAACATGAGCACAAGGCATCGAGAGAGCTTGAGATCTTTTAAGGAGCATAGAGACCCAAGAATTCAAGAGCTAAGATCAAGAGCTCTTAAAAGATTTAAATTTAAGCTGTCTCACGTAACAATTTAGTCATATATACCTAATATAAAGAGTATAAAACAACACATAGACCTTGTCAATCGATATCCTCTTCATGTCTGGGACAGACGACACGGATTTTGTGTTTGGGTTCTAGAATTCGCTATGTCGACGTTAAAGCTTTAATTTAGGGGTCGTCCACGCAACTAGGCCCACGAATGGCCTCATAAAAATTGCACTTGCACGGATTGAAGAGGATCAAGGGTGATGCCTCCCACAAATATCGAAATTCCAAAATTGAACTTCCAGGCCAGCCAACAATTAAGCATCCACCAACACACTGCACATGACCGAGAACAAACTACAATCCGCCAGCAAGATGGATGAATCCACGATCATTGCATTCCGCATGCAGAAGACTCTTGATTATGTCAAGAAGTCGGAGGGAAAGAGCTCAAAGCTCATGCGCTTCCTCATTCTATTTACTCAGCTCTTCAATGGTGCAATCTCTGGTTTCTCGGTTGATACTGTACTCAAGGCGTAAGTGGTGTCATTCGAAGCCCAAAACGACTCTGATAAATTTGAACATGGTCAACTTGGACTCTTGCAGTCTTCAACCCAGTCTCCCAACCTCCACCGCGAAACCCCATGTCATTGACGGACATCCTCCCACGAGAGATTCGAGACATGATCTGGATCTTCGCACTTCCCGCTGCCAGATTTCTCCAACTCCGAGTCGGCAGAGACGTACGAGGCCATCGCTTCATATACCCGACGGCAAAGGTCCCCAATCTGCTTCACATGCACCCTGAGTCACGCGAAATGGTATTGCAATGGTACAAGCTGAGTTTCGCCATCGGAACCTGTGGCACATATTTTGACTTTAGTTACAATGGCTTATACTCGAAGTGCGCCAACTGCGAGGGAAAGAAAGATCTCGAATTTACATATGAATGGCGCCATTGCAATCATTGCAAGCTTGGTCGCCGCATTCTGCCCATGTTGCCGGACGACGAACAAGTCGCAATTCAACGCTTGGCCTTTGAAGGTCCCCTCGTCGAATACTTGTGGTTTAATATCGCGTACCAGTTCCCCACCGTCAAGGAGCTCTATCTCATCTGCAGCAAGATAAGCAAGACCCATGGAACCGTAGGTTTGGAGGAAATGGAGGAACATCATGAGTACTTCGAATAGCAGGAAAAGCCAACTTTGCTTGCGGACTGTGCAGCATTTGTGGCGAACGAACTGACACTGATCCGCTAGCTGCCGTATTGACTTGGCACCAGAAACGGTCAAGCGAGTCATTATCCCAGGCATCTGCTTGGTGAAGTCAACAGCCCTGGCGAGGGATTAGTGGTCGCTCGACCTTTCATAGGGCTTGGATATTCATGGAATGCTAGATAGACTTGCTGCTGGCTGGTATTTAAGCTGCCTTGGCCATAGCTTCGATTAGGAATTCAAAGATTGAAGATTCAACAAAAAGACGAGGCACAAAGTCACGCTTTTCTTTAAAATTCTCCCCTGACAAGTGCCAAGCATCACAAACCACTAACAAACTCCACATCCAGAGCAAGTGCTCGCATATCATGCTCGGTTTGATATCGAAGAGGGAGGCATCTTGGGCAAAGAATTTAGCCAAGGATGATTGCATCTGCACAGCAGCTCTGCATGTGGACATCCATTCCTGGATGACAGTAGCTGGAAGATACCAATTAGCATCCGGATCCACGGAAGAGAATATGATCCTCTTCTGATCATTTCACTTCAAACCATCAGAACATATCTGTCGCTTGGTCCCGCATTGAGGGAACATGTTCCAGGCTGATGATTTCTGCTTGAATCCTGTGCTTGAAGTCGTCTAGAAACAAGGGCCTACGCAAAAACTTCGGTAATACTCAGACCGCGGGCATCTAGCCCGCACACATCATAGCTGCCTTGCCTGCTGTCTAAGTAGCCCAACGAGACGGACTTATCAACCAATCTTTATCATGATTGAAAAGCCTTTGATGTAAGTCACATCAAGATAACTGAAGATAGTAGATCTTCCCTGTCTCATGCACCAAGCATCTTCAAGGATCAATACGAAAGACATCTGAAGAAACAGTGTTCCATTTGAAAGGCTCAAAGCATGAACGCCAACGCCATCGCTATGTTGCTGGCCGTAGGCACTCGCTGAAATTAGACATATACAATTTGCTTTTCCTTTTTGATATCCCCAACCCATCGCTTGATCGCGTCAAATTAATTAAACAAACTCCCTCCTAAAGGCTCAATGGAAGATACCCTCAGAATTTTAGCCGGGAAGGACACAATTAAGCCTCAATCGTCGTTTCCGAGCTCGACTCCGGCTTTTCACTAAAACTCTCCTCTCTCCCAACCACAACCTTCGCCTTCAACGCACTCCTAATATCCTCCACATTCCGCTCCCTCCAAACTCCATGTCCATTCGTACTCAGCGGCCACAGCGGCTTATTCTCATGATGCTTCCCCTCCAACAAATCGCTAAACTTAACCGGAGGCGTGCTCGTCATGATATCCAGTTCCCGTCCTAGCTCCGCACAGTAGTGATCGAGAGGCAAATCATTGACGTCGTTTCCGAAGGGGTTCTCGAGTTCGTTGCCAATGGCTGCGAGTCCGATGATGATGTAGGCTGCGGCGATGGTGCCGGGGATGGTGATCCAGCCGAGAGAGCCGTAGAGTTGGAAGGGGAGTAGGTAGACGTAGAGGAGCACGATTTGGGAGATTAGGATGTTGTAGCCGACGGGAAGAGGGGTGGTGAGGACGCGCTCGGCGGAGGCTTGGGTGTCCGTTAGGGCCGCGAGGGATGTCACTGTTCCCTGTCAGCTTCTGCCATCCCACATTTCATTTTCTGAGAAAGGAACTTACTGATTTGGCCGTAGATGATGGCAGACTTCAGCGTCCCATTTGAACTGGCCTCCTCAATATAGCAACTTAAATACGTCAAAATCTCCAACGGCAGATTCCCCAGCGGTCTCGTAGCGCGCTTGATTGCCTTCCTGGGATTACTGTTCGCAAAGCTGAGTCCCAGATATTCCCCAACTGCTTTCCAGAGAGTTTTCTTCTTCTTCATTTCCACCTCCGGGGTATAAGCCGCCTTTGCAAAGGTATCGAGGTGGCTGACCAGTGAACAAATATCGGGATAATGGGCGTAGGGTTCGAAACGGAGTTTGTGCTTGAGCGCGACGGCGAAGGCGAGGATGAGGTTGATGCCTGTGAGCTTTGCGAGTAAGTCTTCCTTTCCTAACTCGCCGGGTCGTTCGTCGATATGGACCCAGATGTAGCGGGCGAGGTTGCGGGATTGGACTGAGAGGGTAGCCCAGGATTTACGCCCATCGGAATAACGTTCATATGCGGTAGTACTGCGGAAAGAGAGGGCAAGACTGATGACAAATCCGAGAACAGTGAGAAGGAGAGTGTTAACGCTGACTGGGGGTAGGAAAGGTTAGTGAGAAGTCAATCAGTGGAGGAGGAAGGAACGCACGTTCGTGGACGAATTTTGAAATGCAGGTAATGAGCGTAGCCCATGCTCCAACCATGAAGAGGGGCAATATCATTCGCGGGAGAACAGAGCCATGCATCCGCATAAAATAGGGGAGTTTGGAATGGGCGTCCAAATCACGTGGTCCGACCTAGAGAGTTAATATTAGCATTTCATTTTTCAATTAAATATCCTCTGCCAGCGAAAGTGAAAATCCAATAATGGCAAGACGTACAAAGTAATCATCCAAATCAAGCATATGCCTACTCCCTCTGTTTCCTCCCATATGACTCATTGGCGTCTGCGTCCCATCAACTTGAACGTCAAATTGTGATTTGGTAAGGGTGGATTTGCGTGACGTATTATTGACGGGAGGGTTTGGTGTAGCGTGAATTGGTTGTTGGCCGTGAGAGCTGTATTCGTGATCTGTGGCCGAGGCCATTGCTGATACTGGACCTTCTTCTGACATGGTGGCTGTAGTTCTCGAATTAAGGGAGCGAACGCGTGGAACTGAATGAATGGAAGTCTCTCAATCTGGAGGAGAGATTGTCGATTGCTGGATCGAACAGTGGGTATGGAAACGGAAAAGAAAGACCCAAAGAATGTGGGGAAGAAAGTAATTTAATAAGGAAAGTGAATAGAAAGACGTTGAAAGATAGGAAAATAAATGTCAGGGGTTTCGTGTTCCCGGCATTCGCGGTCAGCTTATGTGGGGCTGGTGTTTGAAGAACGTCTGAATGTCTGGAGACACTTCCGAATTAGGATGATGATTTACCTAGTCCTTGGCCCTTTTTTACGGTCTGAGTTCGTCCATTGGAGCTTTGAGGTAGGGTATCTTGCGCAATGGGGAAATTTTTGCCAGGACCGTTGCGGATATCCAGGGGTTGTGGAACGCGCCTGAGGCACTGGACGGGCTCAGGCCAGTGCTAACAAGACACGTTCTCTTGGCAATATCAATTTGGTGCGGTCAGATTCACAAAGGGTTGGGGCTGAAATCTGCAATCTTCAGGAGATTCTTGAAGCATCCCAATTGTTGATTCGCGCTCTTGCTGCAGGCCAAACGTTGCGGTGAAGGCGGCTGCGATGTTGGGCTTTCAGGGGTTAAGGGGCGTCGTTTTTTGTTTCAAAAGCGGGTTCGCTACCCTGTCGCCTTTTCATATGGTAATAAGGTTTGGGCCGAGAACTTTTGACTAAACTTCCGACGAATAGGAATGTTTACATTTTTGAAACAGGGGTCGTTCGATTCATGGGCGTTCATGGCTTTCATGGCTTTGAATTGACGCGGCTGAAATTGCTGGATGTCACCGCGTGTAGTGTGATGACAGAAAGGGATCATCCATCCGCGGCAGTGGCAATTGTGAGTGGCTTCGAACGTATTATTGATGTAACTGAAGCTCGGATTTCAGAATACGTATATGAAAAGCAGATGGTGGGTTTTAATGCTTGCTGCGAAGATGTGAATCTGATTCTGGTCGCTCTTGCGTGATGCCAAGGCAATCCGTTTTGATTTGCTCGAGTTGACTCGTGGATGAGTAGGATCCCATGTTTGGAAGTCGAATGGAATTTTCTTTTGATGCTTTGAGATTTTTGGCAATGCCAAACTCCCAGCACGAGCCATGTTCCAGATTTCGAGATGGGATTTTCTTTGGCGAGGCTGAGGGTGGCGGAGCCCCTGTGGCTCGGCAAAATCACAAGGCTGAGAAATCGAACATGAAAGAATACATCAACAAATGAAGATTTTATTCTTTTTTACCATTACAAAACGAGGAGATTTACCATTGAGTTCAAATATAATGTAGCTTGAAAATAGTGGGAACTAGGTACTAGTATATTTGTATGAACAAAATTCCACCCAGAGAACCTCTTTAGGATTTCGCAACAAAAGTCTAATTTAATCATGAATTTTGTTAACCCCAAACATCTTCTAGCCATTTCCCCGTCTTCCTCATCTTATTAACCCAATATTCCACCCCTCACTCTTCCCAACCCAGTACCTCCCTCGAGCTACCCCTCACCATCTCCGTCACCTCCCTGGCCGTCACACTACCCAACAAATAATAAAACCCCCCACCCATTCCCACAAGCAACTCAGCGACTTTTCCTCCACTTTCTCCCAATCTGTCCTGCACATAGCACCTCTTCCCCTCCCCTCCCCCCTCCCCCTCCTTATCTCCCCCCGTCCTCCAACATGCCGTCACAACTTCAACAATCCCCCATTCTCCCTCTCCAATTTCCCAAGTTCCCCTTGATACAAATACTCGTCTGGACATCAACAGCCAAAGAACGGTAAGGTACATCCTACTTCCCGCCCGACCTGAGCGAGTCGCGTGCGTTCGGATAGGAAGGCGCGGAAGGGCACGATTGCCGAGCCGGCTGCGACCTTGATGACTGGTGTTTGGCTAGGATGGGGAGGCGGAATTTTGAAGGGCGGATTGGTGCGTAGGTTTTGTGCCTGCGTCGATGAGCTTGTAATCTGGAGTATTTGGGGTTAAGCTGAAGGAATAAAGGGTGTTCTGTGATGGACGTGAGATATGAAGTCGTGCCGCGAGGAACTTAGAGAGTGTTTGTCGTAGACACCGTGATGGATATCTGTTTCGGAGAGACAATTGGGGAGGATGATGTGGAGTAGTACCTTGATTGTAAGGTGAGTAGGCACTCGAGAATGAAGGAGAGGGGTAAGTTTGACTATTCGTGTTCTTGCGCTGAAAGCTGGTTAGGAGCCTGCCTATTTTGACGTGGCTTTTCATGCAGTGTGCAGTACTAGTAATAGAATATTTTGTCTTTACCGGGCTTTTCCAAGGCCGCTTTGAAGGAAGGAGAACGTGCGAACTGTGCTAAAGAGAGGATAGTCTGGCGGGACACTGTTGCACATATCTCGAGGTAGTGTTGGAATAATGTCTCTCACGTACTCAGTGATACCCATTTGCTTAGCAGAGAAAGATCCATAGCATTGATCAACAGAGGTACGTTGCCATGATTCTGAAGCCCAAGTGCATTCAATAAACGCTGAAATTCGGTCACTGGATTGGGAAGGCCAAACAGCTAGGTAGTCACCTGTCTCGTATTTCAATTTTGACAATTGGCTTCGTATCAAATTCAATGCGAAGACAGTTGCATTCTTGCATGCGAGTAGTTTCTTCGCAAGCCTCATAGGAAGGAAATGAATTTTGGAGGGTGCTGCTACAACCTTCAGATTCCCATGTCGAGCTTGGACGGGTTCGCCAGCGTGGATTGTCGATTGTGTCCAGCGATGTGTCCTCCACAATCTGAAATGTCGGTTCGTGCTGCTTAGGCATTTGCTTGAATCGCAGCTCGCAAGAGAAGACTGAGAATAGTGACTCTTGCCATGACACAAAATCATCGTCAGCAGTGTATCAAATGATTTGATTTGATTTGATTTTAGGGTAGTACTCAAATCAAATCAAGGAGAATTAGGGAGTAATCAAACTCAAATCAAATCAAATCACAATAATCTGACTATTGCTCAGATTACTATATACTATAAATAGTAATAGATAATAAAATTGATTACTAAGCATTTAAAAGCTATTAAAGTATTATGTAATAGATAGAACTTGTAATAGCTGCAGGTAGCTGGAGGGCAATAGGAGGGATACAGTATATCAGAGAAGTAGCAGTGGGGTAAAAGAGACAATAGTAGTTGTATTCGTAGTGGTTGAAATGAGATTCCATAGTACTTGTGTGCTTGTGAATAAGAAACTCAAGCTTACCCTTCTCCAAGTAAGGTCGACAGCCCTTACTTATACTCTACTCCTAGCTACTAGCTCTAGTAGCAACCATACTAGCTATTAGCCTCATACAAGCTAAGATCGGTATTTCCGATCCCTTCGGAGGTCACCGAAGTCTAGACCTCCAGCTCCCAGGTCACCTTGTACCCTATAGCCTTCTAGACCTTCGGGGCTTCCACAGGTCTAGACCAACCCCTTCGAGTCCCTACTAGCCTAGACTATTCCTTCAAGGCCTAGGCCTTATTCCAGTCCTTCGAGGCTTCTGATCTTCAGAGCTTCCGCGAGTCTAGATCAACCCCTCGTCTGATATTTTGCCTTAATTGCAAGATCTTTTCGAACCTTTTCTGATCGTGCCACAGAGTACTCGATTCTATATCCGGTCTCAGAAAGGGACAGATCGCGAATGCTGAGGAGTCCTTGTACTCCTATTACAGAACTAATAGAAAGTACTAGAACTACTCGTATGCTATTTAAGGCCATTAGTACAGTAGAATATAACGGTTTCTTATACGTCATGTGATAAAATAAGTCATGTGCTATTACTAGTCAGGTGATAGTATAAACTGCTTTCGTTATTTATTTATTTCTTTAGTTTCATTTACTCATTACTATATGCACTGGTATATATAATAATAATCTGATATTTTATTTTATATATATTTATATATTTATTACTATTATTATTGTAGTTTTACTATAAATCAAGGGCAATCAAAGGTAGTCTGATTACTATAATCATAGTACTCAAACCAAATCAAGTAAGTCATTACTCAAAATCAAATCAATCTAAATCGCGGTAACATGAGTAGTAATTGATTACTTGATTACTTTGTTGTCACACTGATCGTTAGTCTCGCTATTCGCATCATCTGCTTTCCCAGCGGGCATTATAGCTTTTGCTCCGAGCCGACTGAGTGATGTAGTGAAAATATCAATCACTCGATTGTAGAATTTGTACTAGCTGTTTCTTGAGTTAATGGAATGTACCTAGCATGTAAGGACTCAGGGCAGATATTAATTGCAGAAATAAGGCTGGTGAGACTTGTACGATGTTATAACGTTAAGCAGAAAGGAATGACACCCACATGACCGTACACATACATCCTGCAGAGAGCGAGACCTCATTTTAATAATTTTTCTATGTCCCTTCTCCTCCCCGTGAGTCTGGTATTCTTAATATAGCCTAGTCTTGCCGCGCTTCAGCCTAAATTTTAGCGAGCTTGGGCAACAGCAATAGCAAATCTCGTCAGGCAATCCTCCCAGATGTCTCAATATCCAATTCCTTCCTCTACACCATCTTTATCTATAAATCAGTCGCGAATTTCGCTAACGTTTGTGGCTCTACTACACTACTACAACTCATGTTATGACGGCCATCACTTGGGACGTTCACACAGCCAGCGAGGAATTGTTAATCGAGTTATGCCAGCAAGCCGAGAAAGAGAATGGCCTAATTGGCGGTTACAAAGGAGGAGATCGAGTAGTCAAGCTCTCGAACGATATAGCAGTCAAATTTGGGCACGGCGTGGCAGCTTCCGAGGCTAGAACGCAGGAATTCGCACGTCAAAATACAAATCCAAGCGTCGTTCACGTTCCTCAAGTCTACCGCTTCTTCCAACGGGACGATCCTCTGTGGCATTGCCCAAAAGGCTATCTGTTTATGGAGTATGTGCCAGGCCAGACACTAAAAGGGCTTAACCTTGATATAAGGAGCGATATCATTCCCCGCGTCGCTCAAATTGTTGTGCACCTTGGGCAGATTCAGGGCGGTCAGGTCCCGGGACCCATAGGTAGTGGCCAACCAGAAGGTTATCTTTGGGGTGATAACGGTGCGAGGACAACTTTTACTTGCGTATCAGACTTGGAGGCATGGCTCAACAAACGTCTCGCATTACAGAATAAGTCAATAGATCTTGGTTGCTATTCTCTAGTTCTATGCCATCTGGACTTATGTCGGCGGAATATGATTCTCGAGAAGAACAATACCATTTGTCTTGTCGACTGGGGCTCTGCGGGACTTTATCCTAGGTATTTTGAGATTACAAGTCTCTCTTGCCTAAATCCTTACGATGAACCTTATGAAAAACCCCTGTTACACGCTACAACAATTCTGCTAGGCTTGACTGAGGAGGAGAAACGCATGATGGGCCTGTTGCAGATTGCTCGTGCTGCCAGCTTGCGATATACATTGTGCGCAATCCTGCTTAGTATTGGACCTAAAATGTTATCTTAGGGAACTAACTGCTGAACTAGCGAGACTGATAGGAACACGTATCGTTTACCAGACGATTTTGCTTCTTTGCCTCCTCCACCGCCATTACCAAGTCAATAAAATGGCCCTCTATAACTGTCCAAAGGTCATTTTCGACAACCAAGCCGTCTATGGAAATTATTACCCAGTCCCTTTGTCTTTCTTCTCTCGTAGCTTGTTGTTCGGCCTGTATAGCCTATTGGAAAGTAGGTAGCCTCGAAGGCCCTTTGAAGTCTTATAGGCTATAATGGAACTGCCATGACTCAAGATCTTGAAGACAGACTGTACAAGCAAGATCCCTGATATATAGTTAATACAGAATAAGTGAGGAAGAGACGCGTTAGGGTTGTGTACCTTATACTGGTTACAGATGTTGAAAGGACGCACTTTGTGATTACAAGAGAATTCGGCTGCAGGCTTTGTTGTTTTACATTTAGAACACTTAATAGAGAGAGCGTCCTAGGCTGATTAGACTAATATGGTAGGTCGTTTCTAGCCGAGCTAGAGTGCCAGGGTGCATAGGAAATGGCTATGGA
>NXFV01001543.1:0-18235 GCA_002803225.1 Gamarada debralockiae | reverse complement strand
CCCCCCCCCCCCCAAAAAAAACCAAAACGCAACACCCTTCACCGGCAGATGTTTTCCCTTATCCTCTAGGGTATCTTCCCATTTGCGCAGATTACCATCATGCTCAGTGGGGAGACGAGCTGATCGCCAGCATGGTCCCCTGCCTCAATCAGCCCTTGAGCTGCCCTCTTGCGGGCTGATTAGCTAACTCGGAGGGATCAGCCAAGAATAGCAGGATGCTCAGAGGCATATTAATGACCAACATTTGCCGCTGGTATGCAACATGATTAAAGAAGGTTCATCTCTACAAGGCGCGGAAAGTTCATATAGGTAAGATAAGGCAGAATCACCTTAGCGGCAAAGTAAGGTTAATGGAGTTGGCTTGAAATGGCTGGTATGCCTGTTGACCGTAACTAAGTTTATGCAGTGATCGTACTGAGGTTTAGGCTACCCCTCACTTGATACAAAGCGAGGGGAGGCTACGTGTGGGCGGAGCCGTGTCATTTGGGATATCCTACCCCTTTGCATAAATGCGCCAGCCGCAGAAATCATACCAGAAACCTCACATGTCGTGTGCAACTCTGCTACTGATGTGATCTTGCCTTGTCAAGATTCGTATATATCTTCTAGTACTACTAGATCTTCTGCCTCAAGAGGATTTACATGAATCTCACGATGTAACTAGCCCTTGGTGTAACTTCTCGGACGCGCTATTAATGTGGCATAAACCTCTACCTCTGTTTGATGTCTACTAGCTAATCCTCTACCCCCTTTGTTTATGCAGATAAATTTCCTGTGACATCGGACATTGGTATAACTCCTCCCTAACACAGCACCACTACTATAAAATGTCTACTATTTAGTATACTTGCCACCGGCGATCTTTCCTTTGTTGGTCTAGTTAGTGTAGTTGTCTTATATAGCATGTATAAACCTTAGTGTAGTCCATTTGTAACGCAACCTTGTGGTTGCATAAATCTTGTGATTAACCAGCGAACCAGTTCCTAATCATCCGCTACAGTTAAAGGAGTAAACTAAATGCTATTAAAATTTATATTATATAAATCGCCTCTATAGACGTTAAGAAAACGTTATAGAATTATAAGACTAAGCCCTTTATCTCGTGTGTAAGCGAATATAGACCTGAAATTAGTTCCAGAAGGATCTCGGTCATAGGGAGCCAAAATGGGATCTTCGTATAGAGACAAGGAAAGAAAGGTATAACCGGGCCTTAAGGGAGCCAAGACGGGCCCACTTGGGTGCTAAAATAGCTTCTTAACATGCTTATGCTGACTCTGCTGCTGTCCGCTGTTGCTCACCACTGCTCGCCTGCTTTCCACTTTCGCCTGCTTTCCACTTTCGCCTGCTATCCACTTTCGCCTTACCCTTACTCACCTTAGCTCACCCAGCATTGCCGATAAGCAGCCCTGCTCACCTTTCTGTTGTTATGAGAACCCTAATACTGAAATGCATATAGCGCTAGTCCAAAATAGGCTTCGAAAGCTTCAATTCAAAATCTGTGTCCTTCCTGTATCGTTCAACCCTTCTGTTATATCTACAACTTGATACAGCTTATTCTTGTTGCCTGTCCCGATAGCTGGTTGCCTGTCCTGATATCTTGTTGCCTGTACCGATAGCCTGCTGCCTGTCCCTAGATATCACCGTACCTTCTAGACCTATCAACACTTTCCAAACAGAAACAGATTTCGTGCAGGTTAGGATTTAGGTTAAATGTTCAAGGTTTATCGTCAACTATCCCGAAAGACATAAAAACGAGCGATTCGCAAAATCTGAACGGCTGAGAAGGCTTCCCCTTTCGCAAAACTTTCGGTCGAGTGCCTCCATTTTCCAGGTAAACTGCGGTCCAAATTACAATGTAGTAAGTGATAGAACATTTCCTATTAAAAATTGACCTTTTTTAGTGTTCTCGGCTATTTTACGGGTGTCTCAACTATCGTCGCCCACCTGTGTATGCATATTCTGGCTGACTCAGCAGCGTACTCAGGGCTCAGTACTCAGCTGAGGTTAGAGCAGCGGTTGCTGAGGTCCAAGGACAGAAATGGATTTAGGTGAGGTCAGTTTTCTGTGAGACTTTAGTGATAGTCACACAAAACCTGACCGGCTCCGCTTCGAATGCGTAGTCACTCTGCCCAGGCACTAATCACCCAGGATGCTCAGTCACGTTCCTGCTCTCCCTTCCAGTGATTAATCACGATTCGCTTTAACCTTCGGTGCTATCGTGCAAAAGTTATTAACTCTATACGACTGTATTCAGGGAACTAAGTCGGTTCCTAGGAAGTCTAAATAGCTTGAGATCGCTATCATCTCAGCTGCGAGGAATCGCGCACTTCGCTTAAATTGATAAAGTATGAAAAAGCCGACGTTTTCTATGATTTACTCCACAATCAAATTATATTAATATTCCAAACAAAAGTTGATACTCTTTAATTTAGAAGGTCATTCATCACTGTACCAAGCAGCTTTCGGTTTAATTGATTGTGCGAATTAGTATAATCAAACGAAGTTGCGATAAAGCTCGGTAAAAAAGGGCGCGATTTCCCGCAACTGGGATGATAGCTAATGGCGAGATGTATTCCGTTAGGCTTCGTGTGGATATACTCTCGATTACCTCGGATCCGGATCTACAGTTGTGCAATTGCACAGAATTGGCCTTAAGTATTATATTTATGTTCGATGGGAAATTCTATGTGATTCGAAGTGCGGCAGCCTCAAAAGTTTCCTCTCGTCATTACTTTTTCCTGTGTAACAGGCCAGATCTAGGCCGCCTCCCATTTTAGTATAGCTTACCTCACAGAAATTGCCTTCTTTTTAGTTTAAATCATAAAATTCCTACACATTTCTTCCGTGCCTTCTATTAACTCGTATCCTAATTTGGGAGTCTGATTACGCCAGCCAATCAGCAAAGTTAGGAGAGCTTTTCTTGAAACAACAAGTCAGCGACACAGCCCTGTCATGTCGGGGCCGATTTCAAAATCGATGCGATACTGTATCTCTGCTCTCCTGCCGTTGGCAGCGATATTTGAAAGAGTAAAGGCGGTTCCAATTCCACAAGCTCCCGTAGTACAGTCTCTGAACATTCAAGAGAAGCTCTACCAAGCCCTAGCTTTAGGGGCATTATCATTGTTAGCGGTGTTACACCGGTCCTTAATATCCAGCGGGTTCACAATTGGGAATTTTCGGGGAACTGATGCTACCGTTGGAGCTGCTATCTCTTTTGGAACTGCCATTTGGTATGCTTTAATTTTGGCAACCGGATGGACAAGCGATGGCCAACCTTGTCGCCAAAGTTGGGTCATGTGTCTCGGCCGTTTGTCGTATGCCCCAAATATCCTGCTTCTAGTCACCATTCTCTGGATGAGATCCTTTTGGGAAATCCGATCCCATGCTCTCGCAACCCCCTGCCGACTTTTATTTCGGATTTGGCGACCAGAACCGGAGAAAGGGCAGTTTGCATGGGTACCAGCCTTGTCTCCCACTGCAAAAATTGGTGGCATCCTTTCAATTTCAATATTGGTGGGATTAACTTCATTTGGATCAATTCGATCAGAGCAATATCTTGTAGCAGTATTGAACATCGTTGGGGTTGTTCTCTTCGCCACACAAGCCATCGGGAAGAACGTGTATAATACAACAGCGCAGCTTTATGACGGTCAGATAAGAGTTGCTATAGGCACCGACCACGTAGCCGCCACTTCATATGTGTTCTTTGGTGATTTCGGTGGACTCTCTGCGGTATACGGACCATGCATCGAAGAAGAACACCGGCTTGTAAACGAAAAGACCTTGCTATGGCTTCGAAAGCTGAGAACGGAAAGTACAAACGCTGTGGAGGCTGGCCAGATCCTAAGAACTTTAGCCATTGATCTTGGTCGCCGTACAACGTTGAATAGGGTTCAACTCAATGTTCTGGCTCGATGGTTCTATACGAGTGGAGTAGAGGAGGCTGTGCATATCAGGGAACCCGCCCCCGAGAATGTCCAATCCAAAAATATTTCTCGTTCTAAAGCAGAAGAGAGCAATGGCTCTTCTCCAACTAAACTGATGGTACGGCACAACTTTCAGGTCGCTCAGAACAGTTCGAGGATTGGAAGGGAAAGTGTTTATGCACTGTGCCAACTCGAGTTCCTTCTCTTCTCACGGAGACACGATCTAGAACCGGACCTACGACGTCGAATCAAAGAATGGAGAAATTTAGACAATACCGGCGCTGAAGGGTTAGACCACGAGATGCAGATAATAGGGCATGGTGGTGGCTTGGAGGGACTAAAAGAAGTCTTGCAAAGAGTCGGTAATCTCCTTGCGCAAGATAATGCGAATGTGATACCCAGTGGCGGCCAGCTTCCCCAGCATCCTCGACACTCTATCCTTGGAAAATACTACGATACACACGAGCAATACGCTTCTACTTTATGGGATTATTGTTGCAGTGGAAGCGAGAGTGTATTGCTGAGCCTCTATTTGTTTCTCGCAATTTGGCAGACGGAACTGGGGGCGACTGCCGGATATCATCCCATCCCACTGAGACAGAAGCAAGACTCTCATGTGGGTGATGTGATACTTTGGAGTGTCCTTTGGCGGCAAGGATGGTATGCTGCCATCTTGGCTCAAACAACTGGTCTTTTATCCGCAATTCTAGGAGCGTTCATTGCCGGTGTTCTTCAATGAAGAAACTTGTAAGTACCACCCTTTAAAGCTGATGGAAATTCTAGACTTACCGTTGGTATAAGTGATTCGTCAAATATATTGTGATTGCGGGTTTCGTTTCTTGGTGTAACGGTACGTATGTGCTGAGTCAAGAGAGAGTCCAGCAAAAGAGAAAAGAGTCCTGTTCACTTAGATAACTGCCTGCATAACGGGGATACTGAGCTAAGGAAGAAAGGAGGGAAAGAGCTGAGTTCCGGCCATATACATGGAGCCTGTCACGTGGCAGCTGCTGAGGTGATAGTTAAAACCGTCACACTTGGGGCTCATCGTACAATAGAACCTCGATATAAGAATACGATCGGGACCCGAAAATCATAAGAATATAGTCAGGTATTCTTATATCAAGGTCCCATGACTTAGAAAATCAAGAAACAGTGCCCAAGGATCCATTCTTATTAGTCAGGTATTCTTATGTAGAGGATTCTTATATCGAGGTTCTATTGTACTGACTGAAGACACCCTGGCAGTCACATGGATATGTACCCCCGAAAACAAAAATGCATATCCATCAATGGATTACGGGCCCTTTCGGGGGGGGAAATTGGCATGACCCAAAGGGAAATGTGGAGGAGGTTTTCGCGGAGGTGCAGCGACTGCTGTGTGTTGCCTCCTCTTCAGGTAACTCGGACCGGTTCCGAATATTCCAAATGGAGGCAACTACTATTTTGGGACAGGGGAGACCTCCCAAAGGGGATGTACCATTAAGAGATCGATATGAGAATATGAGTTCTTACCCGGAACTGGAAGAGAAGCTGTTCATCGGTCGCTCGAAATCCTTTGGCGCAAGAGTGGCAATAACAAGTCAAACTGCTCAATCCACAATCTGGTGCTCTTAGTGAATGCTCGCTAAAATTTGCGAGATTTACAGAGGCTTTTCAGAGAGAGATAGTAGCCGGACTCTCAATTTGTTCGAACGACTCTCAGATGGGAGCTCCCAAAATGACGGAATCCCTTTATTCAAAATCAAACTCTGTATTCCCAGTATTTTGTGCTGTGCAATCAAGTTCTAAGATGAGTGTAGTCGTGTATGTGCACGACTTTATCCCCATTGATTCGCTTCCTCCGAAGGCACGTGTGACATTTAAAATTTCAATTCGAATTATATCAACAAAGTGCCATTGCATCCAGGCCCATAAGTCTAGATAACGGTGAGTACACTATAGGGGACTTCAAAGCAATGACTCCGACGAAATCTTCTTGTCACCCCTCCTCCAAATCTTCCCTGGCATTTCACCCAGAATCAGATTGAAAGTTTCCAACCTCTTAATCTCCCAGCCAGGTGACGGCAGACCAAACTTGTAACGATGTAGAACACTTGCAAGCAAGACTGTCTGCTCCAAGTACGAGATGTTCCTCTCAATGCAACCTCTAGCCCCAGCTGAAAAGGCGATGAAGGACGGCTGCAGTTCCTTGCCCTTTTCACCTAACCATTGCTCAGGAAGATACTTTTCTAGTTCAGGAAAAATCTTTTCGTCTCGATGCGCAACAAAAGCAGACGTGCTGACCGTTGTATCACCCGCAATGAAATCACCCAGAATGACAAATCTCTCAGGAGGGGTTGCGCGTGTCAAGCCGTGGCTTGTTGGTGGGAACAAGCGGAGCGATTCGTCGACACGTAGGTAAGGTAAGTTCTTAACCTTCTCGTACGGAGGAGTGACTTCCTCCTCATCCATCACTAAATCGATCTCACTGCGCGGCTTCTCCAATATCTTCGGATGCTTCAAGAGCTGGTGCAGCACATTAACCATTGCGATCGCGGTTGTGACACTGCCGGCGTTCATCATTACGTTGACCTCTGCCACGATTTCACCCCATTAGAGATTATTTAGCTTCCCGTCCTTGCTTTCCATTAATGCTTGGAAGAAGTCGTCCAGCTTTTCGCCTGTATGATAGTTTGAGTCGTTGCGTTGAGCGTTCGAGAACGATTCCATCCCAGCAGACAGCCAACCTGTCCAGACTGCGGTAGAACGGGAAGAAAGAAGCAATCTTTCGCATAGTTGAGTATCAGTCGTAATTCCAGATGAGAAGCGATCGAATGTGAGCATTTTCGTACAGACATTCTCGAAAATCACCTTGTATGTCGTACAGTCGGTGCGGCGTGCTGTAATCCGATCGTGTCCGCAATCCAAGAAATCCAGACGTTCGGATAGACTGATGTCTGCAATGGCGTCCAGAGTAAGAAGTTAGTCCACATGCGATAGTCAACATTGAGGTCCTGGGGCTGGGGTCGCGTGACTTTGGCAGGAAGAGGTGTTGTGCATCTTACATCAAATTGTTTGATGAGGCGTTCAGTCTTGTCTGCGACTTTAAACTCCCATGCTTCAAGATCCTTCAGAGCATAGGCTGCCGAAGGTACTTTACGCTTGCGTGCGTGATCTCCCCTGTCGATAACGTCGGCAAGATGCAAGTGAGTCCCGGTCAAAGTGGTGTATGTGCCATCCTTGAGGCACTTGGCGTTGTGCCCATATATGTCTTTGATCGCACGCACATCTCCGTAAGGCAGTGAGTTTGGTCCTGTTCAGATTACTGGATTGGTCTTGTGAAGTTTGGCTAAGTGTTTTGACCTGAACCCTCGGTGTGCCTCGACCATGAATGCAAGATTGGTAATACCGGCATACCAAGTGATTCCTGGATATTTTGAAGTCCTAAATCTTGTAAGTTCTGCAATATAGTCTACATTGACATCATTTATACTTTTTGAGTCCTTGAAATAGACCACTATAGGGTATATGATGAAGTAAAGAAAGCTAAATCCTGCCATAAGCGACGCAAACCATAATCCCAACATCCTGCAGGTTACGAGGTCTGCTTTCAAAAGTAATGTGAGCTACTAGAAAGGCTGAAAAAAGTGTAGTTCGCGAAACTGGGTCAACGATATCCAAGGAATAAGTTGAAGTGGTGTTCAAGGTTTGCCGTCAGCTATCCCAAAAGACAAAGAACGAGAGCGATTCGCAAAATCTGAACGGCTGAGAAGGTTTCTCGTCTCATATACCGAGCGAATTTGTCCACTGCCCATTTCGCAAACCCTTCGGTCGAGTGCCTCCATACCAAGGGCTCACTGATAACGGACCTCCATGTTGGGTGATGCAGGCCATCATAAGTGTAGACTTGTCGTGAAGGCTTTCCGCATATGAAACAGTTCATAAACCTAAGTAAACTCCCGAACAAAAAAGTTTCCCAATGAGGACGTCTCTCCAACAAGCGGGTTGATCAGCACGGGTGATGTCATCGGAAGCGCTAGCCGTTTCTGGAACTCCCGAAAGGGGAGCGTAGAGAGGGGGGGGTTTCGGGAAAACTTCGGCAATAGACTGTGCGTCTGCCTTTGAAACCCAATGCTCTGATGTACAAGTTCTTGTACAGAGATCCTTGAGTGTACAATTTCCTCGAAATCTAATCATGATGTCGACAATCTCCAAGAAATCCATGACTTGCATATCAAAGTTGCCCGTGAGGCAGGCGCTCTCATGGTCGAGGCTCGCTCACCGTCAGGCTCTCAAGTCCATACAAACAAGAAAAATGGTAATGTCCTACTCCTTATACGCATCTGCCGAATGTTATAGACGAATAAGTATAATGACACAACATCACCTCACAGCTGTAGATCTCGTAACGCAAACCGACCAAGTCGTTGAAGCAAAGTCTTCTCGACTCTTCAACAGGCTTACCCCAGCTTCGATTTCATGGGCGAAGAAACCTATGCTACGCATGGAGAGCAGAAACCAACCGACAAGCCGACATTCATCATTGATCCCATTGATGGCACCACGAATTTTGTGCACGGCTTTCTAAGCGTGTGTATTTCCTTGGGCCTCACAATCCAGAAGGAACCTGCCGTCGGAGTCAATTTTAATCCTTTCCATGAAGAAATGTATTCTGCCATCAAAGGGCAAGGTGCCTTTCTGACTCGGGGCACTGAGAGATGCAGGCTACCGCTAAGTGGAGAGCATGCCCCTCCTTTAACAGGTCTCGGTGAGGCACTGGTTGGTGCAGGGTATGGAAGTGACCACGAAGGAGATGGATTTGAGTTGAAAGCTAGGGTATTTGTGAAGCTGTTGAGAAAAAGAGAGAATGGCGGTTGCATGGTCCGTGGGTTGAGGAGTAGTGGGTCAGCGGCAATGAACATCGCGCTTGTTGCTGCAGGGAGCTTTGATCTTTACTGGGAGAATGGAGGATGCTGAGCTTGGGATGTATGTGGGGGGGTGGTGTATCTTGGTGGAGGCTAGTGGCTTGATGGTCGGGTGTGAAAAAGGACAATGGGAGGTTGATGTTGATGGGAGGAGGTATTTGGCTATTAGGCCTGCGAAAGGTTAGGAAGGACAAAGAGAGCTTGCCGAGGAAATGTGGAACGTCGTTGAGAACTGCAAGTTAGTGAATAGTGCAAATATACATGGCTTCTGATATATTCAGAGTTGTGGGTGACAATCGTCGCCCATTGGGACTATGAACCCGTGAACTCCGAATAATGGACGAAATCATGCCGATGAAGATTCATTAGTGTTCCATTCCCACGCTTCCTCCAGTGCAGCTTGAGCCCCACTTGTCGGCCATCCATGATCCTTTTCCGTGCTTTTTAGTACAACAAATAACACCTTTTGCTCCCTCAAGTCGCAAAACCGATCACCAAACATAGCCATCGCAACGCTCGCTGTCATCATGTCCGTCGCCACCTTTCTACTACTTAGAGCAAGCCCGCACATCTCAGTCACATGACCACATATCTCTTTGTCTATACTGTGCATGGCAACCTTCTGCCTCAAGCCGATCCGAGGGATATTCGGGTTATAAGAAGGCAAGAGCATCAAAGTAAGATGGTGATGGTGATTGCCAATGACCATGCAGTCCTGTGTGTGCCAAATGTGTGGGAATACCTCTCCTTTGCACGAATCCGGGGCTTCGTACAGGAATGGCTCCCATGATGGCGGACGCAGAGAAAGCCACTGTAGATACCTATTACATATATCATAGTAGCGAGTTTTGGAATGATCTCCTTCACCGAAGCACCATTGAAGTGCTTCAGCGCAGATAAGAACGATTCTGCTAGCCCACACACCGTCATCGGCTGGTGAGAAAACGCGGTCAATGGCGTTGTGCTGTGGAGAGATTTGAGCAGGTCGATGATTAAGAATCGCAACCCACACGTCTTGGCAAAGGCCTGTCCGGAAAGCAGCAGTTCGAAGTCCATATGGTTGGAATGTTGGATCTGCTGTATTCAAAAATACTTGCGTGCCGAGCAAATGCTTTTCATGGTCAACTCCTATTATGGGTACTAGGGATTGTTTTTCAGCACCTGCATAAGACACAAAAGCAAACCGAAAATTCAAATCCTATCCGCTTGATAGAAGACCAGGTTTAGATTCGATCAGAAATAACATACCGCTAAGCTCTTCCAATGTTTCGAAGCAGTACAATAGCCGCAAGGAATCATTCATCACTGCACTAGGATCACTCAATGTAGGTATAAAGGAAGTGAGACACTCTTGGTGATAACGATCGCAGGCGAAGTCATCAGAGTCGGAAGTGACGGCGAGATGTCTTGATGCCAGTGCGAAAATTGCGTACAGAAGTGTATTTGACGATGCTGCACGTATAGGTACCTCCAGTCGGAAATGCTGTTGCGTATCGCAGGTATCGAACTGTTCTCGCAATCGTCAGGCGCCATGTGAACCAGAGCAAAAGAAGGGATAACGGAAAAAGGGGAATGAATATAAAAGACTGGGTTTGACTTATCCAAGGCACAAGATTTTCCAGGTAATGTCGAAATAAGAGTGCCTCATCTCTTGTCATCGGTATTGCAGGAGCTGTGAAAGTAGAATTGGCAGGGGAAAGTTGAACGGATATTTCTTGCTCTTCATCATGTTCGTGGTCTGGGGTGTTTGATTGATCGGAGTAGTATTGAAGCTTGAGGGAGAAAATGCAACGAGGCTCGGGGGCTCCTCGAAGACGTTAGTAGGGAAGAAATTTGATCCATGGACATGATTTAAATGACCCGGCGCGTTCTTCTGCAATAGAAAATCACCTGGTGATTCCTCGGTGATACCAGGTAGGTGGTGAGGCGGAAGCGGCGAGGTGTTGTGCTCTGGAGTAGCTTTGAGATGTAAATCTGTTGTGTTGGAGTGGCCGACACATTCACCCTCTGACCCTGATATAACTTGTGTTCTCGATGGTTTATTTGGAACTTCAGGTTGTTTCTCTTCAAGACATTCCTTGGGACTGCGCTGTTTCATCAGGACTTGACCTGCAGGTTGCGTTCCCTCCGGAGAAGAACCTTCTTCCTCTTGTGACGGTTCACATGACTCATCAACGAATGTTACTATGGGAAGTGTAGGCAGTGATAAACTACATAGAAAGAATACAGAGAGCATACATTTTCTCTTGATTGGAATCCAGGTTTGATCCAGAGCAAAACTATAGCCAGTTCTGGGTTTAGGGTTCACAGATGGACTGCGACGGGTCAGGCTCCTTTCCTTGCGAGGAAATTGATCGAATTCAGACATGGATAGACCCCACTTACTTTTTGTTGTTTCGAAATATTGACTTGGTGCTACGCACACATGTATGCTCCGACCTCATACAGTTGGTGCAGGCGTTTGATCATCGTCCTTGAGCTCTGTCAGCCTAAGACCCTGCAGAATATTGACCAAACCACGCTTACGCATTTAATATGCTTGATCTGGCACATCTAGAGAAAAGAGTTAGTCAATTCATTGACAGTGCATCTTCATGGATTGGTGAGGTCAACAGTGCAACCTTGCCTGGCTCTTGATGCTTTGCTATCTGCCATATTGAATTGTGGGCAATATCTTCTGAAGTCCAGGCTTCGAGATGAAGAACTGTTCTGGATTGACCAAAGCTGTCGTAGCTCTCTCAATATTGTTGGCACTTCTCAAACACTCCAGATCGGGAAGGGAATACTATTTTGAGGAAGTAAGCAGGCAGAGAAGGGTGATAAAATGTTGGAGATGGTTAGCTTTCCCGGGCTTGTTTTCGTGGTCTCATGCAAACCAAAACAGAAGTTTTTTGAGGTCGGATTACAGGGAACGGTGGGAACGAGGACCATCAAGATGAATGGGATGGGTCGAGGGCTATTTAATTCTTCTTGTTCCCACTGAACAAATCGAATTCGTCAATCAATTGTTCGTCTCTTTTCAAAATACGAATAGCATCCTCAAGATATCCTTCTCCCACAAGCCCCAGTCCTTTTACTCCGAAGATGGCACTCGACACAAAGATGGACGATGAGTTCGACGCAAAAGTGGATACGACACACCTTCAGCTTGCTCTAAGTAAATGCGAACTTGACAGTATCAAGGAAATGGAATCAAGTAAATTCACCTGCTCATTGCAACCGCTGCTTCTGTTGGCGGCATGCTTTTCGGCTACGACACTGGCATCACCTCTGCCGTTCATGTCTACATTCATTCAGATCTCGGTCGTGAATTGCAGGCAAATGAGAAAGAACTCATAACTTCTCTTTGCTCAGGTGGAGCATTTATCGGAGCCATCGTTGCTGGCCTTACAGCTGATAAATGTGGTCGAAAGGGAGCAATTTATGCTGGGTAAGCCAACGCCCTTAACATTCACCTCGTCTTGCGATCTGTGCAGTTGCTAATCAGAACTTCAAAGATGTTTCCTCTTCACTATTGGGGCAATAATTCAAGCGACAGCCAACACACTCGCGCAGATGTCTGCCGGACGCTTCGTTGTTGGTTTAGGCGTTGGCTCAGCTGCCATGATCGTGCCTCTCTACCTCGCTGAAATTGCGCCCACCCGCTTTCGCGGCCGGATGATAGGTCTCAATAACCTCAGCATTACAGGCGGTCAAGTAATATCATAGGTATTGGAGTGCATTCGCTCATGTACCATATGGATGGAGATACATGGTCGGACTCGGTGGTCTCCCATCTGTCATGCTTGCTTGCATGCTACCATGGTGTCCCGAGTCCCCGCGTCAATCGATCTTCCACGGGAAACGTGAAAAGCTAGGCATTGTATCCAGCGTATCTTCAAGTACGCATCTCCCGAACAAATCGAAGCGAAAGTACGCCTGATTGAGGCCACAGTTGAAGAAGCAAAGAATCTCACGGAAGGAAAGAGCACCTGGTACTTGGTCAAGAAGCTTCATACTGTTCGCTCAAATTTCCAGGCTCTGGTTGTCGCTCTTGGTCTTACGAGGCCGATACACTGAACCAATACTCTCCAGGGACGTTCGGTAGTGGATCAGAAATCAAAGAAAGAAAAGACATTTCTCTGACAAGGCTCCTACCGTATCTCTCTTTTTGGAAAACACGAGGCTGACAATTCAGAAATCTTCCTTGCACGTGCCCCAAAATCTTATGTCATCATCACATGTTAATTCCCGACGCCTCATTCCATTGTCAAAGCAAACCCGGGTCACTTTCCAACCAATGCGCCCTCTTCCATCCCCATGGGTTTCCCCGTTGTCCAGCATTAGATGACTCCCAATTCGATAATCCGCCCGCAGGTACATGCACCGAGGTCGATCTAATCGTACATTCTGGTCATACGCACCACAAGATCCTTCAGATGTACCAAAGTGCAAAGAACAATGACCTAGAAGCAAATAATCAGCTCTCTTCTCCTTCACCTCACTCTCCTATCGTCTGACTTTGCGTGGCATGTTCATTTGCATTACTTGGGATAGACTGCATATTGGGTAGATGGGACTTAGCATGCTTTTTCAACTAGCTTGATTCACACATGTGAAATTCGAACCTTTGTTTCTTTCAAAGTCGCAAGTTACAACACAGATGTCAACATGATAGGTAAGCTGTCCGCCACTGCAATCCCGGCGGCAGAATACTGATCGCATATTTCAGACCATGTCCTAGGCCGTCCTTCGGTGCAATTTCGAAAAATCCAGGTTCTGGCTGTGGTTTCATTTTGGTCATTCTACCTCTTAAAGTACACCTCTCTCTGCGATTTCCCCGAGAGCATGCTAACTTTGACGGCAGAGGAAACAATCATGGCCCAAAACCAGTCCGGAAACTCTCACGAACACTGTCGAAACTGCTCACGCCCTGGCAGACCGTCGTCATAACTCTCCTCTACCTCTACATAGCGCGCAACCTGGGCAAACTCTTGAACCTCGAATGTCCCGAGCCTCTCGCGAACCTCTACACTCGATCATATTTCCGAGCAACATGGGTTACCACAGCGTTGGATGCGGGCTTCTGGACGGCAATGCGCATACGCCGGAAATGGTTGAGAGACTTCGCCAGTATTGTGTTTACTGTGTACTATCTCATTGCGGCGGAACAGGCAGATGAGAAAGTCAGGAAGGTTAGAGGAATGTTGACCGTGGACCATCTGCGGGTCAGCTGGAATAAGGGAACGACACCATACTTGTCTTTCTTGAGCAGCCTATTGCGACCAAGATTCATGAAATACCCGCCACGAGCTATCAGAATCCCGAGACCACCGAACAGCGACTACAAGGAACCTGTCAATGGCTGGCTTTACTTCAATGGTCCCCTTTCGGCGCTGAAGAATCACACAAAGGTCGTGCTGGACATACCGGGTGGTGGATTTGTTGCAATGGATCCGAGAACAAATGACGATAAACTGTTTGCATGGGCTGGCAAGACCGGCCTTCCGGTTTTGAGCTTGGACTATCGAAAAGCTCCCGAGTTTCCATATCCATATGCGCTCAACGAGTGCTACGATGTCTACACCACGATTATCGCAAGTAGAGGTCGTTGTATCGGACTATCTGGCGAAGTGATTCCCAAAGTCGTGGTCACCGGGGACAGTGCTGGAGGGAATCTTGCCACTGGTCTCGTATTGATGGTCATCGAATCAGGCTCGACTGACACGCGTCAATATCAAGGGCAAACTTCTCTGCCAATCCCGGACGGTCTGATTCTCATATACCCAGGCCTGGATATGAACATTGGAAATTGGATGTCAGACGAACAGATGTCCTTGATCAAAGACCGAAGGACGCGGAAAACCAATCGAAATATCATTCGAAGGAAGAGCATGCAATATACGTTAGCAGCAGGAACGCCCCATCAATCCGACGATGAAGACACGAGCCCGCCAAAAATGACATCTCCACCCATCGACGGACAAGAAAACGGCCTCCCAGCTCTCACTGGCTTGTCAGCGCCCGAGTTCTCTACCGCCGCCCCTCCACTTCTCTCGCCACCCATCAAGAGAAAACATGAACGCCGCCTCTCTTCGTCCCATCGTCCCGAGCCCCTTAAAACCCGCCTCGCCATGTCCTCCATGATATCCTACTTCAACGACCGCATTCTCACCCCCGAAATGATGCGTGCAATGATCATCCTCTACATCGGCCCTCATAACCGTCCCGATTTCTCCCAAGATTACCTCCTCTCTCCCATCCTCGCACCCGACGCCCTCCTCAGCCAATTTCCCAAAACTTACTTCCTGACCGGCGAGCGCGATCCACTCGTCGACGATACAGTGATATTCGCTGGCCGTTTACGACGGGCGAAAGCAGCTCTGCATCATGCTGAACAGGTATCCAACGTGCATTTCCGCAAAGAATTCGACGACAGAGACGTCGTCGAGGTCACGCTCATTCCAGGGATCTCGCACGGATTCTTGCAGTTCGTTGGCGTGTTTCCTGAGGGCTGGAAATATATCTATAAATGCGCTCGATGGATTGATCATATTTTCACCGAGGCCGAGCACAGGGAGATGGGCAATGGGTTGCTCACTCCCGGAGGGTACTTTACTTCAGAAAGCGGGGTGAATTCAGATAGCAGGATTGAGAGGATGCGGAGGGAGAGTAGTGGGGAGGAGGATATGGGGCTTGAGATGAGTATGTCAAAGAGTAATAAGGGGAAGGACCTTGAGCGGATCAATCAGGAGAGGAAGAGGAAGGAGAGGCTGTTGAAGGAGGAAATGGATGATCGGAGACGGAGGAAACAGGCAATGGGAGGGAGAAAGAAGAGTATGGTTAGTTTGGCTAGTGAGGATGATTTGTTGGGGAGGAGGATGCTGGGTCTTGCGGGGCCGCTGACGGGGAGGGGTGATGGTGGTGATGATGACTGATGAATTTGCTGCGGTGTACGACTTGGATTGGATAGGAGATTTCACATGCATTGGAGAGGTTGCATGGAGGCTTGGTTGGATACCACGTCCAAACTGCACTGCATATTGCGCAACAGGATAGGCAATACAACTACTTTTGGAACGCGTGCTTGCCCAGATATCTGCAAGTATACCGATCACAAGAGCCACAAGTGTCCTTTGTCCGCCAAAAGTATCCACCAAGTTGTTTAATCTGAGTCCTCGCCCTCCTCACCCTCCTCACCCTCGCCTCACCTACCCTTCACGTGCAGTCTCCACCACCTCACCTTTGCTTACTACTCCCTAGCAGCTCGAAACCCTTAGTCACCCTCTGTGTGCCTTTTGATGTAGTGACACGGTACCGAATTCAAGGCCTAGAAGGCAAAGGAAAATAGGCTCAATTATAACTATTCAAAAGCTATGGAGGAAAAGGAAAGAATTCTACATACCCCTTACTCCTACAAATATCTCCTATTCCCGCTAGTGCTCACTCAGCTAACCTAGCGCTAACACACTCCCACGTGACCCAGGACGTAAAAACCGTGATAGAAAGCAGGTGGAATAGACTTAATTACGACTATTCAAAGCTAAAGAGAGGAGCACAAGAGGTCTAAGCCCCACGCCTTCAAATACCAGACTGCTGAACTAGCATTTCGTTACTAGGGAATATTCCGTACAAGTCTCTAGTGAATATATGCACGTGACATGCGTGACCTGCGTAACTACGAACTGTGACAACCACCAGCCTTCCGCCCGTCACCAGCCGACAGATTACATCATTGATGTCTGGTAACGATCTACATGCGCATAAGGAATGTTAAGCAGCTCGTCAATGTTAGCTTGACGAACGGCAAAATAATTTTTGAAAAAGGGGCCGCCTAAATCAACTCCACTCCCGGCTAAATCAATTCTTCGAGGATACACCCATCAACCTTGCGCCGCAGTAGTAATTTGTATACGAATGCGAGGCGTAGAATGTTTCCCTACAGCAACAGTCTTCACCCTTTGCCACTTGATAAAAAAATCTAAGCTAGAGACTGAATCTATTCAGAGCTTTGTAAAATAGCACGACACACAACACAACACCCTTATTTCTCTATCAATCATCATGGAAACCCTTGTGACATGCGGCCCTCCACGTCAAATACTCAATCTTGTACGTGTTCAAGACAAAGGGCGTCCGAAGGGTGCTCTTGGTAGAATGTCATGTGTACCGGAGTCTAGTACTCGGCGGTACCCTTCCTCGTGGGAGCTCCCTAGTAGCTTTACGCCACCTCCCCTTGATCGACCGAAGTCACCAGTAGAGCAGTTCTATGTGGTCCATTCAGGTCTGAAACGGCTGTCTTCTACTGCTCTAGCAATGGCTAGGCTTGAAGCTGGTCACGTGGATCCGTACGAACCAGGGACTCGGAGAGAGCGCGGCTATACGCGCGGAATAGCATCAGTTTATTAGAACGACTGTATAGAAGACGCAGCTATAAATGCTGCATCTGCTATAAGAAGGGACACAATTGGGGTCGTTAAGGTATATACCTAGGATGTGGAGTTCAAGTTAGCCGATCCGGACAAATTAGTGTAGTTATGAATACAGTAGAACCTCTTTATAAGAATACCATTGGGACCCTAAATTCATAAGAATATAAAGAGGTATTCTTATATAAAGCTTCTTATTTGCTCACCTAAAAAATTTGGGACCTGCTAGTTAATTCTTATAGGTCAGGTTTTCTTATCTAAAGGATTCTTATAAAGAGGTTCTACTATAGCTTCATTTCTGGGTCTATTGATTACAATTCAATGCTTACACAATTACACTACTGCGCCTCGCATTCGTATACAAATTACTATTGTGGTACGAGGTTCATAAGGGTACTCCCGAAATTAGGGTCGAAGAGTTGATTTAGCCGGGAGTGGAGTTGACTTATGTCAGTTGAGCTGTATTTTGGGGGCGATATATAGTGGCATTTCTAGACCTAGCTGATATCTAAGGAGCTGAAATATAAGGAGGTGCAGAGCTCTCTTATGCCTTCGTACTTCTTAGCTTGCTAAGAAGAAGAAGGGGCTTCGAAAAGCCTTACCGAAACTTTCGACACCGAAACCCGGGTATAAGTTACTCCGATCCGAGGTTACATAAATTTTGGAATTTCTGAGAATGGGCGTATATCTTATACTTTACTACGTGACTATATTACGTTTTCCCTATGATTTTCTGAGAACGGCTGTATATCTCATACTTACACGTGACATACTTCATTTGTATGTTCCCTTTGTACAAATACTCTATCTATATGCATGCTCCCTCTATACATATACTCCTTCTGTATGTATACTCCCTCCATACGCATACTCGATCTGTATGCATACTCCTCTGTACGCATACTCCTCTGTACACATACTCCTCTGTACGCATACTCTCTATACGCATACTCCTCTGTACGCATACTCCTCTGTACGCATACTCCATCCGTACGCC